>JAODPA010097376.1:0-55191 GCA_025585075.1 Nepenthes mirabilis
TATAATTATTGTATATTTATTAGTATCATTAATTTTTTTATTATAGTTTAAATAAGCAATCCAATCCCAATATTTTCTTCTTCCATAAATTTTCCTCTCTTACATTTTCGGCTCACGGAGTAACAGAGAGAGAGAGAGAGAGAGAGTGTGTGTGTATGTGTGTGTAAGGAACCGGTTGTCGTTGCCGTCATCGTCGCCATTGCCATCGTTGCTGTTTTGTGCCAGTCGCTGCTACAAATCGCCGAAATAAATAAGAAATTAGGCAAGTAAGCTGTCCCTTCACTTTCAATCGCTCACATTCCTTCTTGTTAATGTTAACATTTGTGTTTGCATGCCTTCATATTTTGGGAACCATTTGTATTTGGGTGTGAAGTAAAAATCAGAAAAACAGAGCCTTGCATCTGGACGATGGAAATAGGTTTGTTTCAAGGGCTTCGCGCTGAATCTGGGCATCACAACTAGTGGATTTATGCTACGGAATTTCTTAATTCACCCATCAGAATAGGAAAGTTGAGATTTTCTTTATCTCGGGGAGAATCCGAAGAGATGCATATGGACAGAGGTCTGTGCTCTCTTTTCGTATTCGACCATTTCAATAAGCGGATGTATGGTGATGATTGGATTTGGAACTTGGTGTGTAAATGGATAGTATGGGAGATCTTGGTTCGGTGTATGTATATACGAAGTGCGTATATATATATGTATACTAATGTATACACACTGGAGATATACGTATAATAAATGTAGACAGGAGATATGTATATTTGGGGTATGACAGTATATGTATATATTATGTGTATATACATATATATCCGGTGCGGGTATATATGTGAATATATGTATGGGTAGACAGCATGGGCGATACGTGTATGGCAATATGTGTGTATCTTTATCGTGAGATTTATTCAATAGTGTCTAGATGATAAGTATTTTATGGCTTTAAAAATATGACTGGTATATTAGAATAGACTAATAAGGATTGGGTGTGATGGTACGTCAGTCATGGGCTGACCCACGAAGGAGGAGACGGCCCAAATCTTTGTACGACTCATTTATGCCTGAACAATCAACGTTGCTGTTGACTGGACAAAATGTTAATAAGCCAGCAAATGCCCAAGAGTAGACGGCTTATTTGAACTTAGGATGGTCAACGCATTCGTTGGCTGGAGAAGCGACTAGTTGACCGGCTGTGGACCAGACCTCACGCGGCTCAAGTCCAATTGGTCCACGTGTTCGTCCACAAGCTATAACGGTCACCTCCTCTGATTTTGTGCGCCTCCAAAGAACGTAAGCTTTTCTATAACGGTTATCTCCAGAATCGAAACACATCGCTGAAAGAAAGCGTCAGAATTCGTTCATTGTCTGTTGGAAACCCTAGCGGTTATAAAACGTAGAAGGAAGGGAATCAATCCATTGACCATTACAGTCATAAAGGCATTTACGCCAGAAAAGGCAACAATCGCAGTAGAGCACGGGCATCAAGCCCTTCTGCACAAGGAAGGTAGCCTGGTGCCATGGCTATAAAAGGCCATGAAGTTTCACTTCTCAGACACGCTTTCACAAGCCTGCAAATTGCTTTCTCCAAGCATGAAAGCCCTCAAGCAAGTACAAAGCTCCCACGCTTTTAGTACCCGAGCAACTTTGCTCTCTCTCTCTCTCTGCTATTAGTTCACAGCGAACTTGGTACCTAGAGATCTCGCTCTGCACGAGCAATCAAAGCTTCTTTTTCTAAGAGAGCAATCCCCTATCCATAAACACTCTTCGTATTCATACTGCATCTCCTTGCATCCACCTTCTACCTTTAAAAATTGTCTACTGACCTGAGTGTCGTAGTATTTTTGGTGAAATAATATTCTGCCAGCACCTGATATCTCGTTTGAAGTTATGGTGTGTAGGATCCAGACTCAGTGGATAAAGTCGAACTCAGATGGACAACTTGACCCAAATATGTTCGAAATTTAAATTCAAGATGCATTAGGGTGAAAGTTTAATATTTGGTCAGATAGTTAATTATTTTTAGTTTTTTCGATAATCATAATAATCATTTATTTTTATTAATTTAGTTCATGTGTATAGTTTTTTTTAGTTATTTATAGTTAAGGTAGATACAATTATATAAAGATATTATAGTATCAAATTAAAAATAAAAATGTTCTTTAATTACTCTTGTTTCATCCGATAATCTGATTGTTGTATGGATAAAAAAGTTTGTCCGTTAGTCGTTTAAGTTTTTAGTCTCCGTAAACTTTTAATCAGACCATGTGTAATCACAAATAATGGTCAAAGAATTAGCGATACTTACTTTCCGATATATTCTCCAACGCTTAAATTAGTATTTTTTTTAAATATAAAGAACGAGATGAGATATAATTAAATATAATAAGTTTGAGGAGTTGTGCTTTAGGTGTCTTGATTTGAGAGAGGGTGTTTGCCTCTGGACGTCTTGTAATGTTTTATTTGACAAAACTCAAGTTCGTTCAAGTCAAGTCTTGTTCCCTTGAAGGATGCAGAGAATTCGTATTTATAGATGGTGAGTGGTAGTTAACCGTTAAGAAAATTATCGGACGATTAACTGTTATTCTTATCAGCGGCGGTTGTAACTAACGTCCGCTGTCGTTAGTTAAATAACCGTTCTAGGCTATTAAATATACCTCCATCATAATCACTGAAATGGGCTGTGTAAGTGTTGTGTGCCATGCATACATAATGGACTACCCGAATGTAATGGGCTCCTCGGACGTAATGAGCTGCGTGGGCTTTAAAGGTCGTTCATTTGATTTCTTGGCCTAAAATTATATTGGGCCTTATTTATTTGGGCCATTGGGCATCATACTCATCCACTTTAATGTATAATATAATATTTATTTATATAATGAGTGAATAAAATATTAAATTATGAAAAATGAAAAAATAATTAAAGATTATCAACGGACTTATCTATCATGTTATTGTTTTTCAACAGTGAAATAATAAAAAACTTCTTAGTTGCATAATTATCTTATCAACAATTCATAAAATGACCGCTTACCTCCAAATCTCCGCAGGAGGTCTCCACTAATCGACAATTACTTCAACTTCGTGGCAAGCCCGCCCTTCCCCTATTGGTAGTTGGGCACCGGCCATTTGCAAGGGCGTCGGTCGCTTTCCCGGCCCTTCCACTCTCTCCTAGTACATAGTCTTCTGCTCTGACAAGGCTCAATTATAGAGCCACATTTTCTACTTATCCTTATCGCTATAGACGACTTTATCATCATAGCCGTCGTCATCGTCTTCGTCTTCGTCGTCATCAATCATTTACTTTCCTTCCTGTTTTTTAATGGGGAAATTTTCCTCTATTTGTGTTCTTTTGTTTGGGAGGTTATGAGGTGTGGAAAAAGTATCAGTAGAAATCTCAAGATCAAGTGAGGGGGTGGGGAGTGGGGAAGGAAGATGTCGTATAGCACAGGTTCAGAGCAGCAACCGCCGCCGCAGCGGGGGCTACGGAGGACTCAGACAGCCGGAAATGTGATGATGGAGCCGATGCTGGATAGCGAGGTGGTGCCGTTGTCCTTGGGGAAAATTGCTCCGATTCTTCGTGTTGCCAACGAAGTAGAGCCCAGCAACCCCAGAGTTGCGTATCTTTGTATGCTTTCCCTCCCTTTTTTTCTCTTTTCCTATACTTTGCACGCGCCACTATTCTTTTTATTTTTACGATGATTGTGCTAATTAAGTGCCTGAGACGTTAATTGGTCGCCAAAGAACATAGAACCATTATTTATGACTTTGTAACTTGAGCTTTTGGGATGAGCTTGATTTACATGAGCTTCTTTGCCATATCTCAATAATTATATATTTTGAGACATGC
Source organism: Nepenthes mirabilis (assembly GCA_025585075.1). Lineage (NCBI taxonomy): Eukaryota > Viridiplantae > Streptophyta > Magnoliopsida > Caryophyllales > Nepenthaceae > Nepenthes > Nepenthes mirabilis. Next base: position 3,845 of record JAODPA010097376.1, read on the forward strand.
TAAAGATAAGCATGTTATTAATGCACACTTCAAGCCTGGAGGGTATTCACGTAAGAGGATGTTTAGGGTTACAAATCTATTTAATATTGGATTTTCATCAAACAGCTGAAGCATTTGGGATGAGTTTTTTGCTTAGCATTACTGTTTTGTTCTTCGCTACAATCCAACTTCATTTTGTCATATATTTTCAGTATTTGCTATATGAGCCAATTGATGAATTTCTGTAAAATTTCCTTCAAACACTGGATATTGTCAGGACATTGAGCAACGATAGCAACTACCACGTTAGAGCAACTGTTAAAACCTACTCTTTTATTTGGGAAGTATTAATACTCTCCATGGGACCCAAGTATTTACGTGGCCCAATTGCAGAGTTTGTGCTGTAATTAGCATTTTCTCAGAACCATTAGTTCTGAAAGAGAAGAACCTTTTGTCGGCCTTAGCAGGATTTTTGTACTGCAGAAAGTTAATTGACGCTTTTCTGGCTCCTTTATTTTGGGGACTTCCAAAAATCAACCCCCCCTCCCCTCGCTGATTGCGTGTTCAATTTAAGATAATTCTTTTGAAATAGTGGCATGGCTAGAGATTTGCAAATGCTATTGTTACTGGCCTCATTAATGTGGACATTCCAGGGCCACCGGACCAACTGCTTTCAAGGAAAAGCACACGGAAGACACAACAACCCCTAAAATTGAGGGATTATATTCCGGATTAATACATCCTGTTGACTATATAACTATATCATGATTTTTTCCTATTATTTTATTATTTTTCCTGTTATTTTCCCTTGTTTCCCTTTCTCGTGGTTCGGTTGTTACTTTGTTGCTGGTTGTGTTTCTCTTAAAACTCTCTGCCGTGTACACAGTAAAGGGAATGGAAAATCTGCTTTCCTTCTGATCATTCTGGGTCTCTCTCTCTCTCTCGATTTCTCTCTCACTCTCTCGAACCTTATCTTTGTTTCCCTCTTTTTCCCTTTCTTTCCCCTTTGTCAGATCTCCTCTCCCCCATTTTTCTTGGATTTTCTGCTTTGTTTGCAGATTTGGAGCTCGATTGCGTGCAAGTGTGTATCATTTGGTATTCTTATTGAGACCATGGCTGAGGGGATGACGACCCGGTACAATGCACTCGAACAATCCCTCACAGGCATTTTGAAGGAACTGAAGGAGGTTACAGCGACCGTCCAGCAACATGCAGAAGGAATTGCCGCAAATGCTTCCACCATCGAGCATATCTGGCACTCCTTTGCTGAAATCCTTCAATCGTTCAACAGAATCGAGCGACAATCTCATTCGTCAGCGAACCCCCCGTTGCTGCCGACTCCTTCATTGTTCGTGGCTTCTCCCTCTGTTATTTCCCATCCTCTAACCCAAACCCTACCTGTAGTGCTTCTGTCGCACCTAGACACCCAAATCGCTATCCATCTTTGTTTACCCAAGCTTGAAATTCCTTTCATTTCCGGTGACAATGTGATTGGGTGGTTATTCCAGATTGAACGCTTCTTTGTTTACCATTGTACTCTACTAGACTAGAAATTGACCATTGCTGCCTTCTACATGACTGGGGCTGTACTCCTATGGTATCAGTGGATGTATGCAATCCGACAACTCTCCACATGGGAACTTTTCGCCAGAAACCTTGAACTTCAATTTGAGCCTTCCTCCTTTTTAAATTATGAAGCTACTTTGTATAAACTCTGTCAAACTACTACTGTCGCCACTTACATGGCTGACTTTGAATCCTTCTCTACTCAAACTCCTTGCCTCTCTGCCACTAATCTTCTGAACTACATCATATCGAGGTTGCGAGATGACATACAGTGGGAGTTGTTATTGCTGAAGCCCTTGTCATTGCCTAAAGCCATCGGCATGGCCAAACTCGTGGAGGAGAAAGTGGACAGTGGTTGGTCCAGTTCTCATCGTCCACTACTGGCCAAGACATCCACTAACACTTTCACCTCACCGCCTAAAAATTCCTCTCCTCAAAGACTTCCATCTAGATTACTAATAAAGAGATTTACACCCGCAGAGATGGCAACGCACAGAGAAAGAGGGATGTGTTTTAATTGTGATGAACGGGTCACACTAGGCCATCAATGTAAACCCACACGGTTTTCATGTATGTTGGTTGAGGAAGAAGGCTCTGCCCTGATGGCAACCTCAATTTTAGAGGCTGAGTCCATTGACACAGATTCACCATCGGAACTTTCTCAAGAGATAGATTCTCTTCCTCTAACAACGGACCATGCTCTAACTATTTCTCTTCATGCATTAGAGGGCCACTTTGTTCCTTCCACATTAAGATTGCAGGGACTCATCTTGGGTCATTCGGTGGTTATACTAGTGGATAGTGGTTTACTCAATTTTTTTCAAACACACATGGCCAAATATTTAGGGCTTCCAATAGAGCTCTCTCACCATCTTAATATCACGGTTGGGAATGGAGATTCCTTGCATTGTGAAGGTTTGTGTACCAATGTCTTGGTTACTTTGGGGAAATCTAAGTTTACTGTGGACCTTTATTTGTTGTCGATATATGGAGCTAACACAGTATTTAGGGTCCAATGGTTGGCATCAATTGGATTGGTGCTATCTTACTATAAGGCTTTTCGGATGAGCTTTAATTATGCAGGCAGTCAGCTCACTCTACACTTTGAGGAAATCTCCTCATGTTGTGGCGTCCCACATCCTCATTTACACTTAATGATATGTTATATTAATATAAGTCCACAAAATATATAATCATTATACACAGGATCTTTATGATTGCCATATCAAGTGGCTCCAACCCCGTAGGAATGGAATACGGCGTCGGATTCTTGAGAGATGCTACTAGATACCAAAAATCATTGCTATAAAATTTGCGGAAGTTTAAATAATGGCCATAATAATTTGCGAAAGTATAACTAAATGAATAATACCAACATTGTATTTATCTCATCTCAAGATAAAGTATATAATTTCCTAATCTCAGATTTATCCACTACACTACATTACAATTCATTACCATTTGACCTTATTCAACTTTTGGCTTCAATCCTGCTCACCAGATATTAACTTGTGCTCGCTATCTAAAGGGTTAGGAAAAACAGTAAGAGAGTGAACCAAAATATTCAGTAAGGTACATATAAGCAAAGATATGCACATTTATACTTAAAATAAGTACATGAATCAAAGGAATATGAATCGTTTAAAAACATGCATGAACTTTTATTTTCTTTAACTTTTCCTTTTCTTAATCAATATATTGAATCTTGTTTAGCATTTATATTTAGGAATTAGGGCTAGTGGGCCTTATCGATCAACGGAGCGGTCAATCGAGGAATGGATTATATTCAGTCCCAACAATTTAAGGCCATATCCTCTATAATACACCCCGAGGAAGAGTGGTACATAACTATTATATCCCAGTAGACGGGGCTAAAAGCTACCATTATTCCCTCGTGGCATTAGGGGCAATTCCTCAATTTTCACTGTAATATTCTAAGGCATGTTAGGGAATACTATCCGTTAAAATAATTCCTTAGTCCAATTTCTTAATTCTTCTTTTTCAAAACCTCTTACGGAAGCTTTATATTTGTTCTTAATATTTTTTCTTAATTTTTTTTACTTTAGAATAAATTAATCATATTTCTTGAGACTTATAAAGCTTCCATATAAACTTTTCATAATATCGAACATACGAATCATAAAATGCGATAATTAGTAATAAATCATAAATCGTAACATAAATTAATGCATTGTTTGGTTTAGTAGCTTTGACCTTAAAATTTTACATATGTTAAAAATTCAGATTTAACATGTGATATATTTGGTTGGTTCGGCTGCCGGTTCAGTAGTTTGTTCGGGGCTAGCGTGATAAGTTTTTCTAGTACAATTTCTTGATGATTCGGTTGCCGGTTCGTGATTGATTTAACGGCTAGTTCAAAAATTGGTCCCCGATGATTTTTATCACTAAATTTCATCATTAACGAGCCGGTTTAATGAACCGGTTCAAAGAATCAAAGGATTTCCATGAGCTGAAAATTTCAGCATACGCCGGGCTAGTTCAGCTGCTAGTTTAAGGCCTGATTCGGAGGTCGATTCGAGGCAAATTTTATAGGTTGATACTTCAATATTATCTCAAGATATTTAGGCTAATATGGCTACTGGTTCAGCCGGTTTAAGGCCCAGTTCAAGGCTGATTCTGTAGCTGCAATTTCAGCATCAGCATGGATACTATCCAGCTGGTTCATTTATTGTTTAGGGCCCAGTTCAGTGGTCAATTCAGGGTATCTTTGGCAACCGGTTCACGGGTGAACAGTTTAGTTTTAGTACATGATGATTTAGCCGGCTTGGTTGCTGGTTCAGCTTGTTCAAGGCCCAATTCGGTCTAATTTTCCTAAGCTGCCAGGTTTAGTATCAGCGTGAATAATGGAGCCAACATGTTACTGATTTGAGGCCCGGTTCAGTGGCTAATTTGGGTCCAATTTTACGGGTTAATATTTTAATATCACCACAATATATTTAGGCTATTATGGCTACCGGTTCAGCAAATTTAAGGCTCGGTTCAGGCCCGGTTCAGAGGCTGCAAATTCAGCATCAGCATGAATGCTTCTGTTGATTCTGTGCTGTTTAGGAACCCGGTTCAGTGACCGGTTCAAAGTATTTTTGGCTTCTGGTTCACATGGTGACACTTTAGTCTTAGCACTTGAGCGTTTGGCCGGTTTGGTTGCCGGTTCAACCAATTTGGGAGCCGGTTTTGTTTGTTTTTCCCAAACTGCCAAATTCAGCATTGACATTAGCAAGATGCAGGGGTGGTTCTGCTACTTATTTAAGGATTCAATTCAATGGTCCATTTAACTTATTTTCATGGGCCGAATTTACACAACATTAGTAAGGGACTTAGCTAGTTGGTCATTAATCTGTGGCCAGTTTAGTAGTCGGATGGTGGCCGGTTTAGCTGATTCACAACAAGGTGTTCAGCTTCTGCTCTTGTTTCAGTTGGTGTTCCAGCTCTTTCCATCATTTCTTTTCTTATGCAAAAATGATGATATGATAAAAACGAGTAATCTAAGTATTGGAGTAACAATGCTTAATGAGAATTCATAAAAATCAGTAACAATTGAAGGAAGGAATTAAAATACACTTGCCAAAAGTTAAGTGTTGCTTCCCTTGCTTTGGTTCATCGCTCCTCTACTTCTTGGCTCTACCTCTCAATTTCTCTTCTTTTTCTTTCACGGTTCCTTCCCTTCTCTTCTTTCTTCTTTCACTCACGTTTCTCTTATATAATTTGGAGATTAATTAGTTGAATTATTTCCTAAAAATTGAGCTGCTGCCAGCACACCCATCTGCTTTCCAAATTTTAGTTTAGTTGGCCCCTAAAATGTGCTGATTCATCCTCCTAAATTTGCTGAATTGCTATTTGGTGGCCTTTGAAGCTGCCAAGTGGCTATTAAATTGAGTTGGATTTATTCAACTTTTTCTTAGTCTTTTGATGAGGCGTGCTGAAATCAGCACCTTGCTGATTTTTCTGCTGCCACGGGTGTGTGTGTGTGTTTCCACTGAATTAATTTTTGACCAAAATATAATGTTGCCATGTGTGAATTAAATTCTTGTGCCATGTAGGTGTTGAATTCCTCATCGATTTATTGAAAATTCGCATGAAAATTAGGCTGCTCTGCTGCTGCCCATGTAGTTGATTCCCTCTTGCTGAATTTTTCTGATTTCCTTAACCTCCAAGTGCCGTGCTTCTTATCTCCTAAATTGCCTAAGTGTTGCCGTCTGTGTTTATCATGTTTGTGTATATATCTCCTATAGAAAATTTGGAAGTGGAGCTGCCACGTGGCAGCTGAATTCTTGTGCTGCTGAGGTAGCTGTGTGCCTTTGCTGAATTCAGCTTAATTTGGGGCTGCCATGTGTGTTGGAGTATATTGAATTTTACTTAATTAATTTGATTTGTGCTTTATTTAATTAATCGAGCTGAATTCGGTTATTAATCAGGTGAAAATTCGGTGGTCGGGTTATCTATTTTGTCAACCAAAATTAATTTGGTTTCTATCGATTGAAAATTTAGCATTCAAGCTATCTTTTTGTTATCCCAAAATCAATTTGGTTGATAACTGGTTGGAATTTCGGTTGCTGAGTTGTCTTTTTGTTAACCGTAATCGAATTGGTTACTGATCGAGTCCATTGAATAATTTTTCGTGTTACCATTGTGTCCCGAGGTGAATCTCTGATTTCCGGGTTTATAGCTTAATCAACATAATGAATCTTGATTCTTACCAAAATTCGTAGACCGGTAGAAATCTCAAAGGCCACATATTTTAATTTCAATGGTTTAGTAGTTTCGGAATGTCGGATCCTTTAATCAAAATTTCTCCACGTCCTTTGATCTCGATTTCACCTTTATTATGATTTGCTTGATCAGAAAATCTCGGGCCTTACACATGTTAACCTTGATATCACTACTATTCTTTGCGGTCTTCTTTCCTCCTTTGTCGATGTTTTTTCCGTTCCCCATGAGTTACCTCCTTGACGCTCCACTGACCATCGTATTTCCTTAAAATCCAACTCCTCTCCTGCGAATGTCAAACCATATTGGTACCCTCATTTTCAGAAGGCGGAAATGGAGAGACTCATTCAAGAAATGCTTGATGAAGCGATCATTCAGCCTAGTATGAGCCCTTTCTCTTCACCAGTTTTGCTTATTAAAAAGAAGGATGGCAGCTGGTGATTTTGTGTTGATTATTGGGCGCTTAATGCTATTACAATTAAGGACTGGCTTCCTATACCCACTGTGAATGAACTGTTGGATGAACTTCACGGCGCCAAAGTCTTTTCAAAATTTGATTTACGAGCTGGTTATCACCAAATGCAAGTCAGCGCGGAGGATGTCCACAAAACAGCCTTTCGAACCCATGAAGGTTATTACGAATTCTTGGTGATGCCCTTTGGCCTTTTTAATGCTCCATCTACTTTTCAGTCCGAAATGAATGCTATCTTCTGGTCAATACTCTGGAAGTTTGTGTTGGTTTTTTTGATGATATTTTGGTGTATAGCCCTTCTTGGGAGCAGCACTTCTAGCATCTTCGACGGTCCTCCAAATTTTGAAGAACAACTCCTTCTATACCAAACAATCTAAATGTGAGTTTGGGTGCTCTACAATGGCTTATCTGGGTCACATAGTGTCCGAACAAGGAGTATCTGTGGATCCCACCAAAATTGATGCCGTGCAACTCTGGCCTATGCCTGTAAATGTCAAATAGTTGCGCGGGTTCGTAGGGTTAGCCGGATATTATTACAGAGTTGTGGCTCGCTATGCCTAGATTTTGGCACCCTTTACCCAATTGCTAAGGAAGAATGCTTTTCCCTGGACTCCTGAGGCTGAGGTAGCTTTTAATTCCCTCAAGGTTGCTCTCATTATCACTCATGTCCTAGCCCTACTTGATTTTTCCAACCATTTTGTTATCCTGATGGATGCTTTAGGAACTGGCGTGGGCGCAGTGCTAATGCAATCAGGACATCCCATTGCGTTTTTTAGCAAGCAGCTTTGCCCCAAACTCTATGACTCCTCCACTTACATAAGGGAGCTCTGTGCTATCTCTGAAGCTGTAAAAAAATGGCATAAATATTTCTTGGGTACAAAATTCACCATCCAAACCAATCATCAGCCCTTCAAGGCTTTATTAGATCAAGCCATTCACACCCTTGATCAACAACATTACATTACTAAGCTCATGGGGTATGACTTTGATATTGTGTACCGGCTAGGGTGAGAAAATGGCTCGGCTAATGCCCTGTCTCGGTTGCTTGCGGGATCATGCCATGTGCTACAGGCTGTATCAAGGCCAGTGATGGCCCTCCTAACTGCTCTTCGAAATTTTTATATATGCCGTTTAGCTTCAGCTGATTTAATTTCCTCTGTTTAGGAACGACCAGGAGACTATGAGTATTATACCATGTGGGATGGATTGATTTTCTATAAGAACCGGATTTTGGTACTCGCTGATTCTGCTTTGCAAGACTAGATCTTATAGGAATATCAAAATTTGCCACTTGGCGGCCATGTGGATTTCCAGCGGACCTTCACCAGAATAGCTAATGCCTTTTTATTGGCCACACATGTGCAAAGACATCCATGACTATGTCAACTGCTGCTTTATCTGCCAGCAGGTGAAGCTACTCACTACCGCTTCCCAAGGATTGCTACAACCACTTATTATCTCAGGTGAGATTTTGGAATCCATTTCTATGAACTTTATTACCCATCTGCCCTCCTCTGGTGGAAAGACTATGATATTTGTGGTGGTCCGCCTGTCTAAGTATGCCCATCTCTCCCCCTTGCGTACTCACTTTTCTGCTACAGACCTCACGGAGGTCTTTGTTAAGGATGTATGCCGGCTACATGGATTCCTGGCGGATATAGTTTTGGATCGGGATTCTATTTTTATGAGTCATTTTTGGCAAGAGTTTTTTAAATTACAGGATACCAATTTGTCTACCAGGAGCTCATATCACCCGCATACAGATGGTCAGACGGAGGTCGTCAACCATTGTCCGGAAGATTATTTGCGCTATTTTGTGGCCGACAATCCTTCCACTTGGGTTCGGCTTTTTCCATGGGCCGAATGGAGTTATAATATTGTGTGGCATTCCTCGATAAAAATGAGTCTATTCGAGGCACTGTATGGGCAGCTGCCCCCCTCCTTAGTGGATTACACCCAGGGATCATCCTCTAGTGCTGCTGTGGTTGAGCTGCTGACAGCCCATTCCAGCTTTCTTGCTACTCTCAAAAGTAACCTCCAACAGGCTAAGTTGCGTATGAAAAATCAAGTTGATGCCCATTGTGGTGATAAGGAATTTTAGGTGGGTCACTGGGTCCTTGTCAAATTACAGCCCTATTGGCAGACCATGAGAGCACACCGGCAATCCTACAAATTGGCTAAACGCTATTACGGTCCCTTTTGTATTTTTGAACACATTGGCCGGGTTGCATATTGATTGAATTTGCCTGATTATTCAAAAATTCATAATGTTTTCCGTATTTTCTTGCTCAAGAAATTCCAGGGTGATGCTGCCTGCCAACTGGTTAAATTCCCTATTGAAGCGCACAGTTCCCAGCCCCTTTTGTACCCTGCTCAACTTCTTGGCCGCAGACAAATCTTGTAGCGGGGGGATTTATTCCTCAATTTCTTGTTCGCCAGCTTTCTCAGTCGGCTAGCTACATGGGAGTCTGCCATGGAATTTGTGCAAGATTTTTCCTCATTCAACATTGAGGATAATATTCTTTTTTATGGGGATGACAATGTCATCGGCCTCATTGATGTGGAAGTTCTGGAGCCACTGGACCAACTGCTTTCAAGGAAAAGCACACAGAAGACACAACCACCCTTGAAATTTATGGATTACATTCGTGATTAATACATCCTGTTGATTATATAGCTATATCATAATTTTTTCCTATTATTTTATTATTTTTCCTGCAATTTTCCCTTGTTTCCCTTTCACGTGGTTCGGTTGTTATTTTGTTAGTCTGTTACTGGCTGTGTTTCCCTTTAACTTTCTGCCGTGTACACAGTAAAGGGAATGGAAAATCTGCTCACCTTCTGATCACTCTTTGTCTCTCTCTCTCGAATTCTCTCTCACTCTCGAACCTTCTCTCTGTTTCCCTCTTTTCCTCTTTTTTCCCCTCTGTTAGATCTCCTCTCCCCCATTTTTCTTGGATTTTCTGCTCTGTTTGCAGATTTGGAGCTTGATATACAAAAATCAGTGCTTTGTTAAGAACTTGACGTACTTAATTTGCAAGTGTTGATACGGGCATTGGAATTGGAATTTTATGAATGCAGCTGCGTTTCTCCATGGAAAGTTACTAAAGCTCACAGACACACAGAATTGCTAGCCTATTCCCAACTCCATGCTTGCATAAATTAGGGGACATTAGTTCTTTCTTTTTACGCGATGTTTTTGGCGTTGTTTGTGAGGCTAAGATTTTGGCACAGTGAAGGAATTGTTTAAGCCATGATACTGATAACTGCGATTCGAAGAGACAAGCCATTATCCAGTGCTAGTCCCACAAAAGTAGGATCCTGGACCATTTGATGGGCACTGTCCCAGCTGTTTGCATTTCTTGCACAAAGTGGCCACTACTTGCATTCAGGCCTACGTACCCATTCATTTCCCTGAAACTCCGAGTTTCATCATTGCACTAAGGCAGCAACAACAGCAATGACAATACCAGGCCAAATATCAATGTTTGTAAAGAATAGTACAACAGATACAGGCAATAATAAGATGAAGAGCAGACAGATAAAATCTTTATGTACTTGATTAGGCAATCGCAAAAAGTATTGCTGCTTTGTGATCTCTTGTGGGCATTGGACATGTTTCTTGTGCTTGGCTTGTCTTTGTCATTTTTTTTCCTAGTAGGGCTTTAAGTTGTGCATTCATCCATGACACAATCAGACTTTGAGTTCCACCACTTTTTTTCATAGCTCTAATATATGATATATACTAATGCATACTTATTTAATGGATAAGGTCGGTTCTACGCCTTTGAGAATGCTCATAAACTGGATCCCACATCAAGTGGCCGTGGTGTTCGGCAATTTAAAGCTGCCCTTCTTCAACGCCTAGAGAGGGTAAATTGATGTTTCTAACTGATGACTTATTTCCTTCTTATCTCGTTTATTCACTTCCCTTTAGAAACTTTCTTAATATCAACCGAAAATAAAATAGGAAATCAATCTGTCTTGTTTTGCAAGAGTTGCTTGTGTGCCAAGGGATTTATTGGATAGCTAAGTTACTGCTTTGTTTTCACAATTGTGATCCTCGAATTCTGAGTTTACTGATGGGGAAAAGCTGGAGGTAGAGAGATGGTGAATCAGAGGCTGCTCTAAAGATTGAACAATCATGATGCATTGCATAAAATGATAGCTCCAGCTTGTTTAGTAGTATTGAAAGTCTAAGGACTTCTTGATTTTAAACAACTTATTTTAGCATGAATTATAGTAGTCCAGTTTAGATTGTGCTGATTTTTTTACCCTTCCTTTTTGCCACTTAATTTCACCACTTTCATAACATCATGTCCCAACTACTATTTCAACACTTAATCACTGTCCATGTTGCCTTCCCACTAATTTCCTTAAACCAATGGAGAAAAAATATATGTGCCCCAGTATTCCTTCTTTAGTAGTAGATTTTAACATAGATTTTAACATAGTATTCCTTCATTATAAGCACAAAGTTGCAAGAGTTACCAACATCCTACTTGTAATAAGTGAAGTAAAGAAGACTTGCTGAACGAGAAACTTCCATGAATGTCATTGTTTTCCATTTTTAGAGATTTGTAATTTCTGAAAGTGTTGTTAAGAAATTTTATGTGGGATTTGAAGTAGATATATGTAGTTTTAATGAAATCTGGGATGATCCTTTGTACTGCATGGGCCAATAACTTAGTGCTCAGTGATTTGTTCCAGGAGTGGGGTGGGTTTCCGAGCCTTATGTCCCTGTCCCATTGAGGTGAGAAAGGGAACTCTATTGTATGAGGCTCCTGCAGTGCAAGCCATTGGAGGATGAACAAATTGATATTCTTGTTTTGTAACTAGGTTTCGTCTGTATTTGTACTCAGGTCTCTTGAATCATAATGGAGCAATTTTTATCATTTTTCAAATGCCTAACCCACATTTTTATTTAGTTTGTATGGAAGGAATGTCATGGGAATGAGGTAACTCTCCATTTCCATTGCCATTTGTGCCACACAAACTCAAAAGGTGACCTAATTCATATGGTTTTTACATGTTGTGCTTCTATAGAGGGTGAGTTATAGGCAACTTTATTATTGTATTATAGAGAAATTATTTTTATGGTTTAAACTTAACATTTTGATCATAATAGAATAATCTTATTGTGGTGTTAAGACTTACTTTGCAACCATAAGTTTGTTATTTAAAGATTTTTGAAATAATATTTTTACTGTAAGTTTCGTAACAGTACTTTTATTCTATACCTTAGGAAAATCAAACAACATTAGCGGGAAGGGCAAAAAGCGATGCTCGTGAAATGCAAAGTTTTTATCGCCAATACTACAAGAAGTATATTCAAGCCTTGCAGGATGCTGCTGATAAAGCTGATCGGTATGTTTGTGGAACAAAGATGTTATGATTCTTTTCAAGATTGCAGCTTTGTTTTTACATCCTTTTTTTAGTGGTGGGATGTGGGTGTGATTAAGTTTGTGAGTTTCTTTCTTTTAGTTATAATCTTATATTCTTATTCAGCACCCAGCTTACAAAAGCATACCAAACTGCTGCGGTTTTGTTTGAAGTTTTGATGGCTGTCAATAAGATTGAAGATGTTGATGTTGCTGATGAGGTGAAATTTACATTTCTGATTAAGACTTTGAACTGATATTAGTCTTTTAAGTTTCCGCTTTGAAGGACTATACTGTATGGCTAGTGAACCCCAGTTCAGAAATTTGAAATGGCATTTGCCTTTGTCTATGCAGATTTTGAAGACTCAGGCGGAGGTTGCTGAAAAGACGGAGGTTTATGTGCCATATAATATTCTTCCTCTTGATCCAGAGAGCTCAAATCAGGCTATTATGAGATATCCTGAGGCTAGATCCTTCTCGTTCATTCTCTGCCTCTCTATGTTTTTTGCTCTCTGTCTCTGGTGTTGTAATGTACAGTTAGTTTCTATGATGTTAAAATTGCATTGGGTGGCTGTTTAATTACAGATTCAGGCTTCTGTGATGGCACTTCGTAACACAAGAGGACTTCCATGGCCAAAGGATCATAAGAAGAGAGTAGATGAAGACATTTTAGACTGGCTTCAGGCCATGTTTGGTTTTCAGGTATCATGATTATTTCTTGTTGATCACTTGGTTATTTTTATCTTGATGTGTGTGTTTTTTTATAACCCAGAAACATAATGTAGCAAACCAGAGGGAGCACTTGATTTTACTGCTGGCAAATGTGCACATACGGCAGTTTCCCAAGCCTGATCAGCAACCTAAGGTGGATGATTCTTTTCTGATTGCAATTCCTTAATTCATTTTCATGTATTGATCACTGTGATTTTGCACCACATTCTTAATGTATTTTTCCTGTTTAGTTGGCTGACTCTGCAGTAACTGAAGTTATGAGGAAGATATTCAAAAACTACAAAAAATGGTGCAAGTATTTGGGTCGCAAGAGTAGCCTCTGGTGAGGCCTGCCAATCTTAAAACAATGCCTTTTTTTTTTTTTTTTTTTTTGTATTTGATGGGTTAAACATTTGGCCCCCCTTTATAATATTTTCACTTTTTGGTTGGTGGATGTAAGTTGTTAAACTAGTGCTCTTAAATTCTCAGGGAATTCTTTCCTACTTGCTTTTGAATGTTATGATGCTGATCTTCTATTGATTATTTCTTATCCTTTTCTATTTTTTTGCTTCTATGTTTCTTAATTGATCATGATTGGCAGGTTGCCAACTATTCAGCAAGAAGTGCAGCAGCGAAAGTTACTCTATACGGGTCTTTATCTTCTAATATGGGGTGAAGCTGCAAATTTGAGATTTATGCCTGAATGCCTCTGCTACATATATCACCATGTATGCACCTGATTATTTCTCTCACCTATTTAATTTGAGATTCTCAAATGCAATAAGCTCTTTGCATGCTTTGTTGAATTTAAAATTTTCAAGGTCATCATCATTTATTTATGGAGAATCCTTACTTGATTCTAAATTCCTATACGCTTAAGCCACACTGCATAATTTTTTTTTTTTAATATTCAACATGAATAGATGGCATTTGAATTGTATGGAATGCTGGCCGGGAGTGTTAGTCCCAGGACCGGTGAGAATATAAAGCCTGCTTATGGTGGTGAAGAAGAGTCTTTCTTGAGGAAAGTAGTAACTCCAATCTATGAAACGATAGCAAGGGTATTGCGCCAACTTTCTTCTTTGGTTCTATGGGCGCTCTTTCCTTGCTCCCTGTTGGGACAATTCTTACTATTGTTTTTGAAATCCTGTGGTTTTCAGGAAGCTAAAAGAAATAAAGATGGAAAAAGAAAGCATTCCCTGTGGAGGAACTATGATGATTTAAATGAATATTTTTGGTATCATGTTAACTTTACGGTGACCTAATGATTTCAAATTCATTAAAGTTATTAATTCATCTTTCTGTGAACTTGTAGGTCAGTTGATTGTTTTAAGCTAAGCTGGCCAATGCGTGCTGATGCTGATTTCTTCTGTTTGCCTCCAGAGCAGTTTCATATCGACAAACATGAGGTTTGGGCCGTTAATCCATATTGGACTACTGTTTTTTTGTTACTGGACTTTTGTAATTGATTTGTTCTTTGTTTAAGCATGTTTTTGTTGTTCTTTAAATTCTGTGTTATACCTATGCTGGCTGTAAATCTGTTGCAACCGCAACAATCTCGACCGATTAACCTATAGGAGGACTGGTTCCTTGTGGAATCGTAGGGAAGGGGAGTTCTGGGGAGAGGGATGAAGACCGAGCACAGTAAGGAAGAGAGGGGTTCGAGAAAGACAGAGAGAAGAAGAGAGTAAGAGAGAGAGGAGAGCAGAGAGTTGAGTGATAATTCTTTTTCTGTTCCATTCCGTTTGTTTCAGTCATTACATATGGCCAACAACACGTGAGCTCACGTGGGCTGAACTGAATCAGCCAAACAGAATACTGCTGCCGAACAGAACACCGAACAGAACAATCAGTATACCAAATACTCTAATGACAGTATAATAATGGCAGTATAATAATGCTGTGTATAATGATGACAGTATACCAATACTCTAAATGCAATACCCTAAAATACTATATGAAATCCCGGTATCTACGTGGAGGATGTGTCGTGCGTGCGCTTTTACGGGTTCCCGGCTGTGGTGGTGATGTCGGCGTGTCCTTTGCAATGAGACCGGTAACAAAATCTCCTTTATCTGAAAATAAATAATTACTTAGAAGCTATAAGCATTGGAACAATGGTAAAATTTCTCCATGATAACATATAGGTTACAATATGGGATTTTCTTTTTTGGGTTAGCAAACACGATTAATATTTTTATCGTTGATCTTCCAATGTTGCTACAAATAACCCAAGCAATGCTTTGGTTGAATATTGTCCATGATCAGTACAGACTTACAAACCACTAATCCACTGCCTTGTGAATCCATTAAGCCATTCACGATTAAGGAGATTCATCCAGGTGACTCTTTCATGTGCCCTGTTCAATGCTTCCTACGGAGGACTGTTACAATTATTGATCATTGGAAGATAGCAATGTGTTGATTATTACCGTGGGGATTAAGGAGCATTCAAGATGGTTCTTATGACTAGAGAATGCACCATGCGCTAAGGCTATTGTCCTATTTAATACACCTAGAAGTCATACATTTGTATTAACTAGTAGATGAAATTTGTATCTATACACAAAGGAGTGTGCAAGGGGGTAAAGTACCATCAAACACCTAGTCGAGTGCATTAAACACAATCTGCCAGAGCAGTTCGGGTAGTTCACTGTTTTAGTGTTTCCAAATATTAGGTAGTTTGGGTATTTACTAAAAAACTGAGTATTTTTAGTAAAAAGAATGTGACCGTGTTATTTTCATTAGTTGTATTCTTTTAAATATAATGAAACCACTTTATTTTGTGCCCTTGGACGTTGATTTCATCTGAGATTGGACCACGTAAATTTGTTATCTTGTATATGTATATATTATTGTCTTAATTTCTCTGTTACTCACGACATGCCTATCCTCAAGTTTGAAAATTATGGCTGATGGTTTTTTTTTTTTTTTGGGTAAGTCTGGCTGATGATTATAACTAAGACTTCTGTATTAATACTTCTAATAATGGCTTGTTGAGAAGATGCTCTGGTCTGGAAGATCATAGCATCCATTGGTGATATACAGTGGCGGCAAATGCAGCCCTTTTGGCAGGTGGTCTCATACATTTCTTCCTGCTAGATCTGAAACCCAGTGCAATCCCAACTGCCAATTTTGAATTTGTCTATTAAATCCCAGCCATTGCAAAACAGCAGCCCAGATTTCTGGAGAATATGAACATAATAGAACGGATCCATTACTTTCATCTCCTCCATTGCACAGAACACATTGTATGGAATTTTGTGCAATTGCATTAACTTTTCCTGAGTTTGATGCTTCTGATGAGCGTCCAAACTTTTGATCATTGAATGCTTTGGAATACTCAATTTGCTACAAACCCTTTACTTCCAGCGAACAGGAGGCTTACGCATTCTTAATAGAGCTTAGACAACTGAATTACTGAATTTGCCTTGAATAGCACAGGCATTAAGCTCAGTACAACCCGACTTTTCTATGATCCAAAATGTTAGCTGCTCATATCTAACCTTGGGTAACTTTTCCTTGCCCATGAGTCTTGTGATTTCTGCAGCTCCTAATGCTGTGCCCTTCTGAGTAAAAGATACATACAACCACTTGATACATAGTGAGTTAGTGATCGCTTATTAGAGGAAATAGCCCTGATTTGCTTGAATATAGAAACTGTATTCCCTATATAGAAACTGTATTCCCGATGTAGCTTTTTCATGCTTCAAGCCTCCTTCCTTCTTAGGGAAACATACATTTTCCAATGCCACAAGCGCTCTATTACTGGGTTTCTATATCCCTTTCCATAGAAATTTTCTGCAAACAACATAAGGTTGAGGCCATAGCGACACTTCAACCTAGATGTAAATGAAGTGGTCTAGCATGAAAAACTGTTATAGTACTGACTATTTCTAATTTAAGTACTTGTGTTGGACACCTTTTGCAAATGGTCTGGATGGAGTGTTAGGTTTGAGAATCGTATATCAATTCTTGTCACGATCCTTTCCCTGAAAGCAGCTTACATAGAGTCTTATACCGCCAGCAAGGTTTTGTAGTGGTGTTGGGAGCTTGGGATCCTCAACCAAAGTACCCTGTAAGATCATAGCAACCAATCGGTTTCCCTTTGATATCACCATTAGGCCTGTTGCAGTCAACTAGTCCAATAAAATGAAGTGAGCAATGCAGGATATAGTCCTCGCATTTGGGATAAATTCAAAGCCAACAGAAATCGACTTTCAAAAACTGACAATATAGAAGATCACTACTAGAATTATAGGGCAAGTCTGACCCTAATTAGCTTAAACTCTAGATCATGAACAAAAATTCTAAATCCTAGATTCTGAAATTTTCCCACAACATAGGTTTTGTTCAAACATGGAATTTGACCTGTTGGGCCTTTCACAATAAGGCGCAAGGCTCTTATTGTATTTGTCAGCTTGCTAACATGCCCTAAATTTTCCTGTGTTATTCATAGCCATTTGAGGTTTGGTACTACAAAAAGTTAAACATAATAACCCCATGAAGAAAATATTTTAGTCCATCTATCCACAGTATATATATATTAAATCAATTAAAAATAGTGGAATGATGTGGCAAGATTTTTAAATAGAAGCCGAATGTCAAAGGAAAATACATGATGCTCCCATGTCATGGGATTTGAGATAAGTTAGATCTCACAACCTTATTTTCGTGTAGTAGGGATGTTGCTTCTGTGGTTTGAACCACATATGATCTCTGTGACCTTTGGATCACAATGGAGTAGCTTCATCATTGCATCAAGGCTCACCGTCAATGAGAATCCAAATATAAGTTAAATAAGAATTAAAGGAAGCAAGTATATTCTAGTGACTTTATGTTCTGCTTTCATCCTGCACATTAGGCATGGCAATCTAATCCCGAACAATGACCATAGATTGACCTGTCACGTTGTCTAAAAAAAATCCTCTTTGTTCCAAAATAAAACACCGTAATAATTATAAATATTTTTCACAAATACAATTGTAAAACAACAAAGGCCATCATACATCATTATTAATAATAGGGGCAGGACTCTTGAAAACAATCTCTCAAACTATCAATGTTTAGAGAAATGAATAATCATTAATTCTCACATAAGACATCTAAGCTCTGGGGTTGAGTTTCTTAATATGCAAGCAACTCAGCTAAACTCGATCTCCAATTAGCTCTATCTGCTATTTACTAATTTAGAGTCAAGAAAATGTCATGAGTGAATCAAACATTTAGCAAGTAACAATATCCAATAATAAAGATAATATCAATAATAAGAAATGTTAGGTTAGTCAATAACAATAGTTATGAAAGCAATAATGCAACAACAATGCTCAATACAATAATATTATCCAAGAACTTTACAACTCAGTCATAATATGGCTCAAACACGATCTCAACAATAAGTAGATTCCCAAATTTCAGATATCAATAAAAAAATATGGAATCCTGAATCCAAACACCAATAAGAACGACATAAATTTCCTGAATCCGAGTATCAATAAGAATGACTTGGAATCTTTGAGCCTGAATACCAACCATATTAATATGAATTCCATCAAATTCAGATATCAATAAAGTTAAACTTAAGAAATGATGTTAATAAATAGCATCATCGATATAAATTCAATGAATAATCTCGTTATCTTGAAGAACATCTACCGGATTCTAACAAATCCCAATCAATATGCTATGAGGTCTAAAAGTATCCAAATTACTAAAGCCTTCCCATGGGTTTTTTGGAATCCAACTCAATATGAGGTCATGATTATATGAGATAATAATAATCCTCATAGATCTTATTTTACAGTTGTAAACCAAATGTTGCGCATTTATGTACTCTGATACAAACACCAATGAAAGCACCAATGATACAAACACCACGTAGGCAATCGGTAACCTGAAGTCGAAGACGGTGAGAGTGAAGGAAGAGGGGAGCTCTGGCAGAGGGAAATAAGGGGGTAAGAGGAAGAGAGAGAAGACGAAAGGGGAAAGGGAGAGGGAGAAGGAAGGGCAGGGTGACAGGACAGGGAGGAAAGAGAGAGAGTAAGTGGAAAACAGGGGAAATATTTTTCTACTTCATTATACCAGTGTCAAAAAACTATATAGGGAAATGGGTAATGGGGGAAACGGGAAACGGGAAAACCCTCCACGGGGGCAGTAACAAATTAAACAAACGGAATCTGATGAAACAGCAAGCAAATGACAGAAAATGGAAAACGGGGAACAGAGAACGGGGAAAAAGAAATGGGATGCTAAGTTCGTAACAGTAGGCCCGTAACTATCTTTGTTGCCTTCCTAGCGGTTGTATTCATAGCATGCCACATACCAACCTGTGATGCTCCTCATCAGTGGTATTTCGAATACTATACTTTACCATGGAAACAATGCTATAAGCATCCCACTTCAACATCAAACGACTTTAGCCGCTGAAAATAGTTTAGATATTGAAAAAGGTTAGATTACTCTAAGGTTTTATGAACCCCCATTCGTCTTTTGGAATCTTCGTATGCTCTTCTTTATTTAGCCATTAAATAACAACATGATAGGATAATAATGATATAAGAATCACAATCATTAAATGAAACAACTCGATACGAGATCTAATAACATGAAATAAGAAAGAAATTCCATGTATCTTATTCTACCACTTTGAACCAAAGGTCAATGAATTTACGCCCATGTTAGCTGGATAAATACTACAATGTCTTCGACATCCATGATATGCAACTACCTTTACAGTTCTCCGAGAGGTTGTGCTTGTAATATGACACATACCACTTATGATGCTCATTGCCATGATATCTCGGATATCGTACAATATGATAGTTATAAGATTATAATCATCCCTTTATGAAAGAATACACCCTATAACCTCCATGATATGAAATAGATATTGGATAATTATAGGCTATACAAGGGTTTTGTAGGTTTCATATTCTTTTAGACCATAGTATATTCATATAATTTCCTTTATTAAACCATAAATATTAAGAAAGTACACTCATGCAATCAAAGACAACACAAAAGAACCCATCAATGGGAAAGTATAAAGAAGTAAATCGAATACTTAAAATACTTCTCACATGGTCATCTCTCATTAGTCCCATTAAAGTTCTTTGAACTTGCCCTATTAGATCAAATTGCCTTCCTTTGTTTAATATTTCATCATTGATAAATTAGCTAATATTTTTTCTCATGCTTGTATTTGTCACTTTTACTCTAATTAAGTGACTTGTCCTATATCTAGAAATTTGTGTTACATCACTTATTATAATACATCTGTTATTCTCATAGAGTTAAATCATAGCACCTTAAATTAACTACATGTTTTAACATATGTCCTAAATCTAAAATCAATTAATATATAATTAAAAATGATATAATAATTTCTAAAAGCTGAATTTCAAATTTCTACACTAAGAACACGGCTCTACCCTCTCGTGAACTTCATCTTCTTCTTACTATGCTCCATGGTGAATAGTTCATCCTTCTACCTCAGCACTGCTTGGACGGCACAGCAACGTCAGATGAATTTGCGAGACACCTGTTGGAAGGGACACTTGAGTAGAACGATGTAGGTGGTTCATGCGAGGTTCGCTGAAAGAAAGGCCAAGCAAAATTCTTCTTCCTGATTCTGATATTTAATGACGCTCATTTTTCAATCAAATGCCTCATATCGGGTTATCAAATTCCATCTTGACAAGGAAATATCAAATGTGAAACATCATACATTCAGAACGACAACTTTACGGATATACTTGTATTAATTTAACATACAAACGATGGATCCTAAATAACCACAAAAATATGATTTTTCGTCGCTATTCATGATCTTCCTGTTATTCGTGTTCTTCATTTCAATATGATTTAATTCATTAAGGCTCAACTTTTCTCATCCAACTTGTAAAACATCTAATTTCTAAAATGATTTAAACAATATATCGCAAGTCCCTAAAATTCCGATTCTCTTCACAACCGTGACATGCTTTATATTCTGAGAAATTTCCTCTTCAACAAAATAGTTTCAGTTTGTACATAGGATCACTACAGGCGTAGAATTGCAAGGAAAAAGTATCATGTTTCAACAGATCGGGTAGATCATTAGAAGGTTGTAATTTTTACTAGAAATCTGCTATCCTCCAATAACATTGCGAAACAGAACACGATACCCACGAGAATGAAGATGAATCCTTTATGCGATAATTGATCAATTCTCTTATAAACAGCCAAGAGAAATACGGATACAACAAGAAGGACCATGGATTTAATTGCCAAGGAAATTTAGGGTTACTTGCCTTGATTTTTTTCTTCCTTCTCCTTTTTTATTCTTCTCTTCCTCTTCTGCTGAGACTCTCGAGAATTTTAGTCTTCTCCCTCCTCTCAAAATGCTTGATGTTATATAAATAGAAGGGCGGAAATCCTAGGTTCTCCTGGGGTTTAAAGGGGCAGCTTCGTAGGATTAATTCCCTGGCAAACTTTCAAATTCAATTTTGGAAAATATCATCCATGATGCTTTCCCCAAAAACTGTAAACCAGCCGAGTTATGGCGCCTATTTATCACAAGGATGCTGTCTTCAATTTGTATTAAAAATGGTACAGGCATTTCATAAATTCATGTCTTAAATAATTAATTGAATTTATTCCATTATAAATAGAATATATTCCACCATTTAGTTACCAAAATTATTCCTAATTAGTCTTCAAGATTCTCGAGCCAAGGATATTTGTAATTAACCTTCCAAAATTGTTGGTAAATTATTCTCCAAGTGGGTCCCGCAATATATCTATGAAATTATAAACTAAAATAATTCAACTAATCCAATTTCTTTGACTCTTGGTCCAAATAAGAGATTATCCAAATTATTTTAAGCTCATTAGGCTTATTATAAATTATTAATTTAATTAAATATTTTCTGTGCGTTTTTAATTTACTCAAAATAATCAAAAATATCATGAAAATTATGCATCAAAATAACTAAATTGAAAACGTTTGTGATGTTACGCTAAGAATATTGCAAATTTGAGGTGCTTCTAGAGCAATATGTGATGTTACTCCTTTCCATCCTGCAGATTGCCCACTACCAGAATTTGAGGTGCTCCTATAGCAATATGTAATGTTAATAATGTTTTAAACCTTTTTTGGGTAAGCAACAGTACTCTAAACCTCAATGAGGATCAAACTTTTTTCTATCACGCCTACATTCAAGAAGAATAACAGAATGGTAAGAAGGGATGACTATTTGGTAATATTTTCTTCTTTCAAGAGAGTCATAAAGGCAATATCTTTGAATTGGTACTAGTCTCAATGCTGCACTCGCCACCATTGTATTGTTTTTTCATTTAGCTTCTCAAACATTTATCAAGAAATGAATCATAAATTTGTGTTGTGATATACTAATTTTGTATCTAATTCTAAGGTATACAAGGTGAGTTAGATGAAAAATCATATGTTTTGTGTGACATCGATGACACAAGTATTAATTTCGATCCGCTTGCTATAGGCCTGTGATTGCTAAGAGTACTTGAGTGCTTTATAAGTTATTATTATTGGCTGCTTTAGAAATTATTATTATGGGATAATTCTAAGGGGTGGCTTAGTAAAGGGTTCTGATAGTGCGATCTCAGGGGTATCAAATGTACAGTCTTACACATGGTTAGGGAGACAATTTCGGTAGACTGAACCTGTGATCTACCGGTGACAATTGAACAATTCATTATAACGCAAATGTTCACATGCTATATGTAGAAGAGTTCATCATCTCAACACATACAAAATAATAAGTGTGCAGCATAAAATTGCTCAAATGTGACTAAAATTCTAAGAGTAAATTGCACAAGATCTTTCAATTGTGCCACATCATTTTGTATTATTTTGGGGCATGGGTCTGTGATGAGGGTGAGTCTTTACGCAACAATAATGTTTCTCTATTGTGATTAGGAGGTTGCCAGTTCAAACTGGGGAAACAATTTCTATATCACATGCTTGGTGCAAGAAATTGTTGCTCTATTGTGATTAGGAGATCATGGCTTCAAACAATAGAATCTGCAATAAGATTTCATATACTTGGCTTTCTCAGATCACACGATATGAGAGTTTTGTGTATCAAGCCACCCTTTTTAGGTCCTAGATAAATAAAAACACTACTTCCTACTCCCTATTCTTCTAAAACAAATGATCTCCGCCTCTTAACCATTTTAGCCTCTACATCATCAAACTCTATACTTCTCCCTTCCTCTTTCTGATCATAATTTTCCTCCCTTGATCACTATGATGACAGGGGCAACTTTTTGCAGTGTTTCACACGCAAAGAGAGTTGGCAAAGGTAGGAAGGAAGGTGATATGGCCAAAGTTGGCATTTCCCACCTACGAAAAAGGCCATATTGGTGCTTCTCTCAAACGAGGGAGGTGAGAAGTGAGAGGGGGAATGTTACATCACTCAGAGTGGTCTCATCCAATGTGTTGAGGCCAAATATGCCTAGCATGATTCTTCTCTTGGAAATGAGGGAGGGAGAGAAGGGAGTAGGCAGGGGTAGCTCCTTTTCCTTTCGGGGATGCAGCACTTCTATGTTCTCATCGAAGTTCCATTTCTTCCTTAATCCACTCTAAGAAAAAGGCAAGTACAGTTACTGTACTTCGATACGTATAAGGGAACCCAACCTGTTCACGCGAATCAGAACAAGAAAAAAACCAATCGACACAAAGCCGAACTCCATCCAATAAGGCTTTCACAGGAAATAGAGGCCGAGTCTTGGCTCTAGTTAATGGGAAGAGTCAGAATACGAGTAGGAATAATACGAGAGCTGTAGAGAATAGAAAGCGTCTTGTCAGAGCATTTGACGCTTCTCATATAGGAGCTAGACCTGGTATGACGTAGTTATACTCTTTTTCGTTCGCTTCTTAGCTAGTCTTTACTAGAAAGCTATCAAGCCTTATCTTCCTCTATGAACTCTTACCTTCGATCGACAATAACTTTAGACTCTCTTTTTCACATATAGCTAGGCATCTGTCTCAGCCTCGTTAACCTATTTATTTTCACTCACTATTTCATTACCATGCTAGCTTGAATAGCCAGACATTTACCTATTATAGAGATGGTGTGATTTGATTTTTTTTTTTTACCACTCCTAGTCTTGTTCTGCCTATTTTTTTGTGGCCGGGTCGGGTCATCCTTTACTCCTGTTAAAAGGGTTTGGTTGCAATAGTGATGGGTGGCATTGCAAGGAGGGGAGGGATGTGGTGATGGCTGCCTAGGAATGCGGTAGGGAGGGGGTTAAGTTGGTGACTGCATACAGAGGGGTTGGGCTAGGTTTTTCTTGTAAAATTTGGGATTTTAAATGCTTTTCTTGCTTTTTTTGATTTTCTGATAATGAAATTGCATACTTTATTTTTGAAAAAATCATATGCAACTTTTGTAATGGAAACTTTAGTCTAAATCAAACTTCTTTTCAACTTCATCATTTTCCATCCTTGCATGAAATTATGTGATAGAGGAAAATGGTTAATTTGCCTGGAAAGCTAAATTTGAATAGTATTGAAAATTTTGTATAGGGATAAATTAGGAAATTCAGTAGAACTAATAAATTTTATAAATTAGGAAATTTAGTAGAACTAATAAATTTGCTAAATAACCAGAATTGTTGTCCTCTTTTTTCTTCTGGAGTTGTTTGTCTGTCAATGTTCTTCTTGTTTCTATGCTGCTAGAACTATTGCCTTCTGCCTTAATTGTTTATTATAATAAATGATAACACATTTCCTATTCCTGACTTTGTTTTGATATAAACTGTTAGCTTCACTACCATTCCTGGTATTTGTTTTCACCTACTTAACGGTGGTGAATTGTTTTCTCATTGTAGCTATGTATAAATGATAATAATTTATTACATATTTTCTCATTGTAGCTATGTATAAATGATAGTAATTGATTACATATTGCTCATAAAAATGTCAATTTGTTGTTCCTAATATTGAATTGTAAAATCTGATCAATTATGTTGTTTAAGAAAGATGTTGAGCCTTGACACAATAGTAAAGTTACTCTATTATGACATTGAGGCCACAAGCTCAAACAATAGAAACAAGCTTTCTGCAATGCAGAGAAAAGACTAAATACATCAGACTCTCCTTGTATCACACATTGCGGGAACATCGTGCATTGTACAGTCTTTTCTATGTTTCTTAAGAAAAATTTTATTTCCATGTTGGAGCTAATGAAGCAAAGTTGATAATGGGTATATCCACATAAATGAACCTGATTATCCCCTATAAGGTGGTGGACTCCTGTTCTTTTAGTCTCATCCTATGGCTGTTCATTTTTTTTTTTTTTTGTATATATTCAGGATGTTAAGCCGCCTACTGGGAATCGATGGATCGGCAAAATTAATTTTGTTGAGATATGCTCCTTTTGGCATATTTTTAGAAGTTTTGATAGAATGTGGAGATTTTACATTTTATGTTTACAGGTATTTCTTTGACAATTTTCTTATAGTTATCTTCTGTGTCCCAACTCTTTTAAACCTGTGATTTGACTTACAAATATACT
Source organism: Nepenthes mirabilis (assembly GCA_025585075.1). Classification (NCBI taxonomy): domain Eukaryota; kingdom Viridiplantae; phylum Streptophyta; class Magnoliopsida; order Caryophyllales; family Nepenthaceae; genus Nepenthes; species Nepenthes mirabilis. The sequence goes on from JAODPA010097376.1 coordinate 29,215, forward strand.
TTCGTTAGGCAATGATTATTGTTGCTTGGAATGGATCTGGGCAGCCAAGTTCTCTGTTTGACGCTGATGTTTTTCAGAAAGTGTTGAGTGTCTTTATAACTGCAGCAATTCTGAAGCTTTTCCAAGGTAGTGTAGAAAGTTCACTAGAATGGTCCTACCTCTACCCTGTCTCTCTTTATTGCCAATTTTATGATTGTCAACAAATGTATGCCTTTGATCTTTCATACTTAGGCTGCTGAATTTCTCTTTGTTTCCTCTACCTCCCATCGCTCTCACTTCTAGTTCCAATGTTTACTCAAATATGCCATGTTCTCTTACCTCAGGCGATTTATTGGAAGAGGTCTCCCATTAAAATCCTTCAGGAAAATGATATTTCATGGAAAATCTTTGGACTTAAAAGCTGTATGCTTGAAATTCTATGAATCTATTCATCTATGTCTTACATGATTAGAAACTTAGATATGATTTCTAATATCTGGCTGGTCTAATCTTGTTTAGTATAAAGTTGAATGAAGTGCAAATTGACAAGTTGAAGACCTAAATGAGGCAAAGATTGAGGTTGTGTCAGTTATAAATTGACAAGACGGTATTCAGCTTTTAAGAAGGCACTTTTGTATCAAATAGAGAGGTACAAAGATAATTCATGTTTGATAAAATATTAGCATGGGTACAGGTGTTAGCGTGATGACAAGGTATGTGTTTTAAATGTCACCTCTGGCCACCAGTGTCTAATTAAGCAGAAAATTTGTTGAAGTTGTTGTTTTTAATATGTTAAGATCTGGTTTATTGTTAATGATTTTCCTGAATCCCTCATGTACCGTGTTCTAGCATATTATGCTCTGAATGTGTTTCTCAATTATAATCTATTAAGAAAACTAACACTTTTCTGAATATCACATACCAGACTGCAAACTTGGTAACTATGACCTTGCTCATGGGTTGACTTATAAATAAGAGCTTTGGTCACCTTTGTATGCCATTCTGAAAGAGTTAACCTCAGTACACATTCTCTGCACAAACAGCTCCTCTATAATATTGTTGGGTATATTGTCGAAGACAATTTACATTTGAACTTGTTAGCTTGCCAACCTCCCCCCCTAAAAATCTACATTTGAAATTTCCCTTTAAATGAAAGTTTAAACACAATATACATTGTTTTATTTTCTTTACCAAACAAATCAATTTTTCCTTCTTGTGAGAACTAGACAATAATACCATGTAGATTGAACTTCTGCAAGCCTTAACGCATTATGTCTCTTATATAACTAACCATTTAAACCTTCCACTTAAGAACTATTTAACTTTTTGCAGCTATTCTGGATATCATTTTTAGCTGGAAAGCCAAGAATAGCATGTCAATGCATGTCAAGTTAAGATACATTCTGAAGCTTGTTTCAGCTGCAGTATGGATGATAGTTCTGCCTGTAACTTATGCGTATAGTTGGAAGAATCCTTCTGGACTTGCGCAGACCATCAAGAACTGGTTTGGAAATCGGCCACATTCATCTTCTGTGTTCATTTTGGCGATTCTCATTTATTTATCTCCAAATATGCTAGCTGTATTATTTTTTCTGTTTCCATTCATCCGGCGGTATCTTGAGAGGTCAAACAATAAGATTGTGATGCTCTTGATGTGGTGGTCTCAGGTATTCTGGAATATGTCTTCATGTAATTTTAATCAATTCTCTCATGGTTTATAGGTTAGGATAATATTTAATATCTGTGCATAAACAGTGTTCTCTATAGTTTCTATGGCATTATATTACTACCTCCCATTTATGCATTCTCTGAATTTTCTGTGTTCTGCGGTTTCTTACAGCCTCGGCTTTATGTTGGGAGGGGAATGCAGGAGAGTTTCCTTTCTATTTTCAAGTAAGATATATTTCACTGGTAGGTTAGCTGGATTTAAATATCTGTTTATTCACTTATGCAATTATTAATTGCTCTATCAGGTACATGATATTTTGGATTCTCCTGATAGCTTCAAAATTGGCATTCAGCTACTATGTAGAGGTGACTATCTCATCCGTTTCTCTGCGCTTTATGCACGGTGTTCCCTACTTACAACAATAAATTGACATTCACAGTATTGCCTGATTTGAGGTTGATGGTAATTGTGGGAAACAATTGAAACTGCTTAAGCCACGAGTCCTTGACTGGACAATCACGAAATGCTTATGCTTGAATGATGTTGCTAAGGTCAAAGACAGCTCATATATTTGTTTCAATTACTATGCTGCAATTGTAGCCACTTAAGCCAAACTGAAAATATCAACGTGCAACAAAATGCATGATATATGAATTTATGTCAATTTGCACATAATGCATGACATACATATTTCTACCAATCTAATGTTAATAAACACATGCATGTATTACATGATTCAGAATAAGAAATACATTTCATTTTGATTATGTCCAAAAAGAAGCAATCCTAGCCTCTCAAGAAGCCTTCACCTCCAAGCATTCCCTCATAACCGAACCCCTTCCCCCCACAATGGAGGAGACACCATGAAGCCCTAAGGCGATCGTTGGAAGCAGGGATGAGAAGCAATGAGAAAAAAATCAAAAGCAACTGACTCAAAATTAAGAGTAGATTGCGAAGGAGAAGAAGAAGCGACAAGGCCTCAATCTATAGTTGAGGAGATTGAAAAATGCTACTTTTCTTGAAATGGTTGAGTGACGAACATGGTCAAAGCACTGCAGTAGATGAATTGGAGGATAATGTTGTAGAAGAGGGTGTTATGTCGGTTGTTTTTTCTGGTAAATGGCCTTGGATTGCAGAGATCAAAGTAAAAACCTCAGAAACCATGTGCCTTCTTAGTCATTGTCAAACTACTTGGCTGTCTGTTGGGGTACCAAGCTTTGTGTGCCAAGATCCCCTCTCTGGAACCCCTGTGGACGCTACAAGGTTGTAGACTTGGATTTTAATTTCTTTTTGGTTTAATTCGCTAAACCATACGGTAATCATAAGGTGATCAAAAGGGCTGTAGCTCGTCTTCCAGCAATACCTCACACACGGACACCAAGAGCCTACATCAGTGATTTGGGTAAGGTTTCCTGGCCTTCCAGTTCGATTTTTCAGGGAAGATATTTTCTGGGCAATGGGGACAGAGATTGGGCAACCTGTCCGAGTAGATATAAATACCTGTAGCTAATACAAGGAAGTTTGCTAAATTGTAGTGAGCATAGAGTTGAACGAACCACTGCTATTCCTAGTCTCTCTGGATGGAGAAGCTGTAAAAGTATAGTATTAAGGCATACTGGAAATTTGCTTTGATTGCGGAAGAGGACAACATGTACTGAGAGATTGTGAACTAAATGGTCTGAAAATGGACCATGAAGCACCCAAACATGATACTGATTCTGAGGAAGGGCATCATAAGATAACAAATGAGGAGAAATCATGTAGAGAAGGAAAATTGGGAATTTGCACCATGGATGCATATGCCCAAGAGGCACAGGAGAACCATGGATGAAAATATTAGTATCAGTATTTGTATCACTCACTGTTATATTAGTGTTGAATATATTAGATAATATGTATTAGTATTATATATATCGGAAGTATAAAATTTTTAAAAATTGTAAATTGATAGGGAAATATTATCTCATAAATCACGATATTGTCACGATATCAATAAATATCGGTATTGGAAGAGCTAATTACAATACATATCAGCCAATATTTTTATCTATGGAAACACCTACGAAACATGAAGTTAATGGTGACATGAAGTAGCACGAAGACACTAAAGGAAAGGAGGTGTGATCCAGCTTCTCCAAACAAATAAATGGAGGCTAAGAGCAGCCTTTCTGATGACATTACTAATACAAATCCAAAGCCCAGACAGAGTACAGCAGCTCTGTCCCAACAGAGTAATTTCCAGTTCACAACTAAAAAGAAACTTCCCAGGAAAAAGTGCATTTCTACAACCCCCAGGAACCCCAACCTTCAAGCAAGCTTGAAGCTAAAAGACATAACCAACACACAGGAAGTACCTTCAAGCTATCCAAAGGCTCCCATCCTTTTTACTCTGCCTTAGAACCCCCACTATCCATAAGCCAAATGCACTTCTCTTACATCCAGGAAATGCTTGTCATACCTCTGGGTGACACTAACCTGGGGGATCCTCCAGAACCCTTAGCACCCAGTGGTATTGGGTACTGATTTATTCGTGGATTACATGGATGCTGGGTCTCTGGACAGTGAAAACTCATACAGAAAAGATAAAGATGAAGATATGGGGGAGATACCCCAACCCACAACTGTAAGTTTAAGTGGTGTAAGTCATATCATGGAATTGCTGTTGGGACAGCTAGAAGGGGATTTCAAAGTGAATTGAATGAAGTATTGCAAACTCACAAGCCAATGGTGCTTATTGCTGGAGCCCAGAATCAGTGACACAAAGGCCAATAAAATCATGAGGAGAATTGGTTTTGATGGAAAGGCTGTGAGTGAGGTATAGAGTTTCTCGGGTTGCCTGTGGGCCCTCTGGAGAACTGAGCTCACCAACATTGACATCTTGGCTATCAGGGATCAAGTGATACACATCTTTTTAAGGGCAATCAGGGGAGACCTGACTGGGTGTTATCAACCACCTATGCAAGACCCCTTCCTCTCCCACAACGAAGCTCTGGGAGAATGTCATTGAAATGGCCACACGTATTTCTCTCATTGACTATGATAGGTGATTTTAATGACATTATGTTACAGGAATAAAATCAATGAAGGAAGCCTACAAACCTAGAGAAACCCCTCTTGTTTCAAACTGGTGCAATTCTAGTCTTTATGATCTTGGATTAAATGCCCAATGTTCGCTTTGTGGAACATGCAGAGGCCCCTGCGCGTGTTTGAAAGAGGCTGGATGGGGCTCTGGCTAATGAAGACTGGAAATGCAAATTCTGGGATGCAGTAGTCTTGAACTTGAATAGTATCTCATTTGATCTCTGCCCCATATGCCTTGACGCTGAAGCAACCAATGCACCTCCCAGGCACTTGAAGCCGTTCAGATTTGAAGCAATGTGGTGCATCCATCAGAATTTTAACTCCCTGGTTAAAAGAACCTAGAGGGGAATCGGGGTAACACCACAGAAAAACTTAAAGCACTGGAAACCAGTCTAAAGGGCCTGAATAATGACTCATTCAGTAATATATTTGCTGCAAAGAAGTAGCTTAAAAGGCACATTATGGGTGCTCAAGAAACCCTCTCCAGAACTGATTCTAACTGGTTAAAAAGGGTGGAGGCGCAGCTCATCCAATAGTATGGAGTGATGTTGATAGGAAAGACGCCCACTGGTTCTAGAAAGATAGAATGGACTGGTTCATAAAAGGAGGGAGAAACGTACTTTTTCTTCTCAACAACAATCACCAAAAGGAGAAGAAGCAGAATAACTGTACTTAAGAATAAAGAAGACTTTGGGAGCCACAACACACCCAAAAAAAAAAAAAAAAATCAAAGCCATGACTGTTAACTACCTCAAGAATGTGTTCCAAGGCAATGAAACAATGGGACAGAACAAATTTTCAATTAAAAGTTCAGCTATCAAAAGGGTTGAGCTGGAGTGTTTACAGGAAGGTCCCATTTGCTAAAGAAATCTAGGAGACCCTCTACTCCCCTGGCCCCAATGGCTTCCATGCATTGTTCTTCCGAAGGTCACGGGGAATAGTCGAAGAAGACATCATCAGACTGGCTAAAGATGTTTTCAGGGAAGGCACACTCCTGCAGGGCATCAATCACACGCTCATTCAACTCATTCCTAAGGTGCACTCTGCCGAATCTATCAAACAATTTTGGCTAATCTCCCTCTGTGATGTGGCATACAAGATGTCATGAATCCGGATCATGACAAGTTAAATAATTATAGTACACAAAATTTTAAAATCCCAAATAATATAATAATTCTCAAACCCGAGTGTGACAACTAAATGGACCACCGGACCCAATATAACAACCATAACTCACACAGGATCTCATTTGACAACCTTTTGGACAACACAATATATATGACTTACACCAAACAGTCATAAGGGAGGGACAGAATCAACAACAACATATCCGACAGATATATATATATCAACCCAACAAATCCCGTATAAACCAAGGCCTACAACTAGCCAAACTCAAGACCCAATATACATCTGATACAAATCTGATCCAAAAGCAAAACTAAACTCACCAAAGCAGACGAATGGTGGTCAGATCTTGTTCAAGCTCTTGCAATGTATCCGAGTCCATTAATCTGAAGGGAGAAGAAACAAAAAATATAAGCCTAAAGTTCAGTAAGTATCATATAGTATAATATAAATAAATATGTCTGACAAATCAAAGGGAGGGTCTATAAGCATAGTCAATACGGATAAGAGTACAAATTCGATATTAGAAAGTTGATGGTAACATATGCAAATTTATAAACGAGTAACAGATATAAATCCGAAAATTTGATATCAGAAGTCCAATCACAAATCCGAAAACCAAATATCAAAGGTCAAATCACAAAACCGAATCATAATTCGATATCAAAAACCATGTGGGCAGTCTCGTACTCAAATCGTACATCAGATAAAAATATAGTCCCCTCAGGATGTACACTGAACAGAAGTGACTTGGAACGAAATCAGATAAATATAATCAAATGATCAGAATCATATCGAAATCAGAATTATATCGAAATCGTATCAGAATCAAATAACCATATATTGAATGTAACAGAATTTGGATCAAAATTATATAAACAGAATCAAAGTTTGGAACGAAATCATATAAGAATCAAATAGGTTCTGAAATAAATCAATATCAAATGTACGAGACATACCAAATCCCATCCGTGGGCAAATTTGCGAGTATCAAATCGAAGTCCGAATACAAATCCATGCAAAAATACAAAGTATACACGAAATCGGAGAACCAAAGACTAAAAGACCAATTTAAGCGAGGGTTATATATGTTCTCGGTAACTTTAAACCAAAGTCATTTACTTTTTAGACCCGTATATGGGGGGCCATCTATGTACTTAGTCTCCCATAGATAAGGAATTTGTTCACTATATTTTGCCACCCGCAGCTTTGGATGGAGCACTTAAGTTTAGTACATATATTAGGATATTTGAATATATTAGTTTTTGGTTCAGTTCACTTATGATGGTTTTCATTAAATACAGATAGGATGGGTCAATTACAAATAGAGCATTTTCCTGTTGGCGGAAAAGGGAGTCGTAGATATTTCCCTATAGGGAGAGGTGTCATAGATAACAGATTAGATAATAAATTAGATCAAATCAAAAAGGTAGTGACCTCCATTCTCAGGTAACGATACATGTGAACTAATGCACGGCCCATACAGATTTTATACCAATTTTTATACAAATATACTGATATAAAAATATACAGTCTCAAATATTTATTTATTTTTCCATAAAATAATAAATCCCTCAAATGTTTGTAAAACCCAAACAAACATAAACAGCCAGTAAAAATATCATGAATGCACAAAAGAAACAAGTGGGCTAAATAAAAAGGGCATGCATGAATATTAAACCTTCAAAATAGAAGCAAAACATATCAGACATTGAAACATACCAAGGATAGGGTTTATAGCTACTTGTCTTAATCTTATATCAAGTAGATCTGATAAAAGGATGTTCTGATCTACCCGATCTTTTCTTCCTCTCTCCTCTCATTTCTTCTTCTCCTCACGTGAAACTGGCGAATTAGTGCTGTGTCCCTCTATTTATACTCAGATTGGCGCTCGAGCGTGGCCTTGGGTGCTCATCGGGCGCTCCTCAGGCACTAGCTATCAGTAAATGGCGCCTCGGGTGCCACCTGGGCTGCCCTTGGGCGCCCCTTCTCGGTAATTTGAGGGGAGCCTAAGGTGCCACCCGCTGCTCCAAAAATCTTTCAAAATTTTACAATATTCAATTAGTTCCAATGCCTCCAATATACCTAAAATAACATATATTTTTAAAATAAATCAAATGGAAATCCAGGTATTACACAAGATCATCTCTAAATTCATCATAAACAGGTCAAACCCTTCATGATCGTGGATCTGCTCAGACCCTTCATAAGCCCAAAACAGGCTAGCTTCCTTCCTGGAAGAGCAACACATGATGACATCATTGTTGTTCAAGAAATTGCACACTTCATCAGCAAAGCAAACGGAAGGATGCTGGCATGGGTATGAAGATTGAATTCGTTAAGGCTTACTATTAGATCAACTGGGTTTTTGTTCAAGACACCCTCCACTCCCTGCCCCTGCCACAACCTCTCATCAGACTCATCATGAACTCTGTTTCGTCCACTTCTCTAGTCCTGTTGAATAGAGAAACCTTAGAAAGCTTCAAACCCTGCGGATTGAGGTAGGGGGATCCATTATCCTCATATATCTTTGTTCTCTTCATGGAAAGATTGGCTCATCTGATAAGAGCACAAGAAGAAAATGGAAGATTGAAGCACTTCAAGATCTGGAGGCACCAATCTCGCATCTCTTTTATGTGGACAATTTGCTCTTGATAGCCCAAGCCAGCAATAGACAAGTTGCCCTCATCATCTCCTCATGGAGGAGTTATGTGAGGCAACCAGACAGAGAATAAGCGAAGATAAGTCACTCATGTTCATTTTTCCTGGAGCAGATAAAGAAGAATGCAGAAAGATCAAGATGAGTGGTTTCAAAGTGGCAACTGGTGTGGAAATCATTCAGGGGAGATATTCCTAAAGCTACCTAAAAATGTGGGAAGAAGATTGATGGACTGGAAGTCAAAGTACCTCTCAATCGCAGACAGGGCCTTCTTGATTCCAGCTATCGGCCATGTAATTCTACTGTACCAACCTTTTTTTAAAGAGAACATGCAATCAACTTGAACAAGTCAACCATAACTACCACAAAGGGCACTTGGTTAGTTGGGATGATGTGTGCTATCCGAAGAGCATGGATGGACTGGGCCTAAGAAAGACACATGATAACAATCTTGCTCTACTTGGCAAAATTGGATGGGAGATCAACCTTGGATCTGGAAAGCTCTGGTCTCAAATTTTTTGAGCAAAGTACCTTTGGCCTGGGGAGTTTGGGAGTTTGATTCTGTAAAAGTCAAGCCATAATCCTTGAGCACATGGAGGAGTATCCTCAAAACCAGACCACTCCGTCAAAAAGGAACCAAATGGTCCATTGGCAATGACAGGAAAATCCACTTTCCGGAAGGATTGGTGGACAGGAGATGATTTATTGCTCCTCAAAACCTGCACCAACATACCGCCTGACGAAAGGCACCTTAAAGCTACGGACTATACGGACTCAAATGGGGGATGGGACTGGTGCATACTTTTGTGCAAGTTCCAATATGATGTTGGAATGAATTTAAGAAGCACCATAATCTCCACAGATGAATAGACGGAAGATAGAAGGATATGGACAAGCACCTTAGGAAAATGTACTGTCAAGTTAGCCTAAGATCTGCTGCAAGCCCAAGTCGGCCAGAACTGGGACTTTTGGAGCAATATATGGAAAGTGAAGTTCCTGCCAAAATTGAAGAGTTTACTGTGGTTGATGCCACAAAGATAAAATAGTCACTAATGGGTAAAGGGAAAAGAGGAACCTAACAGACTTGGACAAATTTCTTTCATGTGGATTACCTAAAACTACAATATGTGTACTGAGGGAGCGCCAAGAGCCCAGGCAAACATGGAGGCTGATGCTTGGGAATAGACTTCACAATTCCAATCTTCCAACTGGAGACTGGCTTTACAGGCATATCCTTTACAAACAGAAAACCTAACCTCCTGTATTATAGCAACCCTATGGTTTATCTGGTGCTAGCGCAACCAAAGCACCTTTGAAGGAAGTACTACAATGAAGTGCAACGCAAAATATGCAATCTGGAAATTGGAGGATGAACCCCAAGCACTAGACATTTCATTTCCTCAGTTCATAATGAAAACAATTATGAGAGAAACCAAATTATATGGAAGGATCCAGTGAAAAGCTGGATTGAAATTAATACTAATGCAGGTAGGAGTGCGAAAGTTATGGCTACCCTTGGAGGAATTGGAAGAGACAACAGGGGAAGATGGATTTTTGGGTACTCTGGAAAATTGGGGCTTGCTGACATCCTTTCAGCAAAAATCTTCGCAATACTATTGGCCTTGCCAACCATTTGTGAGAAAGGAATGAACAAAATCATAATTGAGAGCATTTCAGAAGCGGTAGTTGCAAAGAACAACAAGGAGACAATAGGGAATGATTCAAACAAGGGTATACTGTTGGAGTGCAGGAAATGGATGACAAAAGAGTGGATCTGCTCAATTTCATATACTTTCCGAGAAGGAAATAAAGTTGCTTGTAGCTTGGAAAAAATTGGTCTCTCAAGAAAGGAACTCTTCCATGAATCCATGAATGTCCATTCCCCTCTGCGGACTAGGCAGAAGCTATCAGAAAAGAAGTTAGGATGGCTGCTCATGAGACCACCTTTCTGGCGGGCATCAATCTCCTTTTTCACTCTATTTAGCTTTGTAACCGAAAAAAAGGAATATGAATTACATTTTGAAAAAACTAAAACTAAATTTTGTAACTTAATATGGAGTATATTTATAATTCATATTCCTTAGCACTACATCAAAAGCTACACAAGAAAGGCCCAAAGTTAATCATAATTCTAAAGCTTTATAGGGCCTTTTTGTCCATGTGCACATGATCTGCATCTATACAAACATGTCTACTACACTGACCATCTCTTGGAATTGGTGTCCACTTTCTAAAGCTTTCACAATTTCTATATTGATAATACATGTCCAGGAGTGTTATAGTATAAAAGCTTTTTTGGCTTTTATCTAACAACATAAGCTTTTAGGATGAATAGTTCTTTGGAGAGGTCCCAAAGCTAGATTGAATAGGGGGCCCAGAGAGGATTTCCCATTTTAGAAGTGTATTTCAGCACATGGTAAAGGTGGGCATTTGTGTAAGATCGTGTCACATGACTAATTAGCCTTTGGGGTGAAGTGGTTCATTCACAAAGAGTTGCCCAATTTAGCCATTGATTTTTCAAAAAGAAATTTGGGAGCGGTACGGGGAACTGGTGTGTAAAAAAAGAATGAGAAGGTAGAACAGCTGGAGGAGCGGCAATGTGGACAATAGGCTGGGTACAGTATTGGATTCTTGCCTGTAATATCCCATTTTATATTAGGCATGCAAAGGGCAAGCTCTTGCTCATGAAAGTGTCTTTGACAATCATGACCTGCATATACTTGACAATCTGATAGCTTGCCCGATACACGTTGCAATTTGCTAAATATTCTTCAAATCATCTATATTCCTCTGCAAAAGGGTCATCAACCTATATGACATTCTAGTTGTCTTAACCAAGGAGTCCATGACATCAGCATACTTCATTTTACCTAGCATAAGAGAATGTAACTTATTTAATGCAGTGTAGTTATCCCTTGCCTGTGAACCATTGTGCCTTCTGGAAGTTTTTGAACTTGGGTCATCTAATGCCCTCAAGTTGTTTCTAAAACACATTAGCGTGCTATATCTTTCCATAACTCATTGTTTCTTGCTCTTCTTATCTATGAATAGGAAAGTTTTTTGTGTTCCCAAGATTAGGGTGTACATGGTCAATGATGAGTGGATTATGAAGCATGGGATGCTTAACATCCAGGCATTAGCAGTGGCAGGCCATTGTGTGTATGGACTGTGGTGGCATGTGGGCAATCATGTGGGAAAAAAATCATATTGAGTGTCAAGGAGGTTATAACAAGTCAAAGATCTGATTAACTGATAGTTCTTTTAATGGGAAAATAGTAATGTTGTGCAACTTGTATATTTATGCCAGCATTGGTGGCTTTCCAAGTCAATGAGTGTGGTTTGCTTCAGTTGTACTTGCACTACAAACCCTTTTGTGTTTGATTAGAATGAACTATTTCCTGATCAATAAAAAAAGATTCCCAAGCCAAGCAGGGGAAGACCTCAATGTGTGTAAGTGTGGCATTTGCAAGGTAGGATATTGACACATTCGAGGTATGATGTAGTCTCTTATGCTCCACCACCATTTCAAGTTGGAGATGCCTGGCACTTTGGATCCAGATTATGGAAACGAAGTTACTTTGTTTTAATGGGATCAATGTTCCTTGTATAGCCTAGGTAAAATGATTTCCCATGTAACAACAATTAAACTGACAGGTGACAACTAGAGGTAAACAATTTTTTGGAAGCTTTTTTTATTTTTTATTTTTAATGACAGTATCATAAAATCTTTGAGTTCATTTATGATCCATGTTCTTCCCTGCTTCTAAACAGTCTTTGACTTGTCTAGTTTCAAAGAAATATCTTGCTTTGGAGTCAGACCTTTAGTATGGATTTTGATGTTGAAACTTAATTACGTTCAATATCTAATTATCTTTACTTTCTGTCAGATCAAGCCTCTTGTGGGTCCAACGAAATCCATTATGCACGTTACTGTAACCACCTACCGGTGGCATGAGTTTTTTCCTAGAGGTACTTCCCTGATACGATTCACCATGTTCTGTAATCTATTCTAGTGTGGATAATTTGTGACCTTTTCTTTTGATATTTGCAGCAAAGGATAATATTGGCGTTGTGATTGCACTATGGGCTCCTATTATTCTTGTAAGTTCTTGCATGTCCTGGCACAGTATCTACATCAGTATATTATTCTGATTTTTCTCCTAGCCTCTAATCACGTGTTCTTGTTAGGTTTACTTCATGGACATTCAAATTTGGTATGCCATATTTTCCACTATATTTGGAGGTATATATGGTGCATTTCGCCGCCTTGGGGAGGTTGGTGGAGCTTCCTATCCTCTCCAGCTTCTGTCAATTTTCCATCCACTGTTGCCTGTCAATGATGACATGCTTTTATCTATTAATGATGTTTATATATTATCGTTGTCAGACAGATTTCAATGGTACTTATTGCATGAAAGTGGTCCCTTGTGCAGATCAGAATGGAGGTTAAATTAGGCAACCATCTTTCAATATTAATTTCATATTACTTTGGGTGCTCTTCTTTATCAAAGGCACATGGGGCATCTCCTCCTTGCAATTTCTTCATTTGAACAATTAGGATGTGAGGAGATGCAGCAATAATAAGCTAGTGAAATGCCTACAAACAATGCAACATATCAAAGCCTGAATATCAGGATACAGTATATTTTGGGCACCCAACATGCATCATCTATTCTCATGTAATCAAGCAGATTTACATTAGTAGGATTTAAAAATTTAGAATGACTGATAGACAATAAAATGCCTAAATAAAGAATTGACTTGAGGAAAAGGCTAAACATCTTGGATATTTTCATGAAAATTAGAGTTGAAGAGGTCAAAAAATCATTTAAATCTATGAAAGATTGTAAGTCAGTTTCTGAAATTTGTCTCAGAAAATCAATTTGATGTCATGCCAGAGTGATCAACCTTTGAAGGTTTAGATCTATTTAAAGGTTGTCCTAATGAATGAGGCTTTCAGCATTGCAAGTCTAAGGAGGGCAAATTGTAAACAGCCTTACCATGGCATTGTAGTGAGGCTATTTACATTATTTGAAGCTGTGATCTCCAGTTCATAATGGAGCAACATTACTGTTGCACTAGAACTCACCATACAAGTTATATGTCTAATGTATATTTTCGGATGGTTAAATTGTATCAAACCAAACTGATGGTTACTACAGAGATTCTACAGCTACATTCAACTATTTCATTGTTTATTTCTTCTGCAAACTCCAAATATGCAAGGTTTATTGAAATTATAGATGGAGAAATTTATGGAAATAAAAAGATCTGTGTTTGATTTTTTTTGGTGTTTGGAAAAAGGTTATGATAGCACACCTTTGAGTCATATAGTGTGTGTCAAAAAAGATGCCAGTAAATGTATATTTGTCACTACTCACTAAGGATATGCATGACAATGGTTACCACTATAAGAACTGTAGAAGGAGAAACAAAAGATTTACCAATTACAATGCTAGTACATCATGGGTGAACTTATATGATATTTTGACTTGGAGTTCATGGATCAAAATGACTGGTAGCAATCTATTTAACATTGCAACAGTAGGGTTATGTCTTCTAATCATCCCTAAAGCAACCAATGGGGGAAGCTACAGGTATTGAGCCACTTTTAATGCAGAGAATATAAAGTTTCCCAGGACAAACTTCACATATTCTAGGTTGTATTAATCAACATCTGAATGAAAGAGGTGGTGTCGTGCATGAACCAACTTATAACATTATATAGGTTATGTCTAGATGAGTATGGAAGAGATAACTGTCAATTACATCCCTTTTACCCTACTTATGTCGTCAGCACTGGCAAGGTTGTGATTTGCCTCAAAAGTTGTCTTTGCAGGCTGCATCACAACAGTCCTATCTCCATATAGCAGATGGACATGTTTCCTTTGTAAGATATTAATACCATTTTCTGACCAAGAAACTGCATTCCCATGGATGTAGCAAAGTCTCCATAGTCCTTGATTCAAGCTCCTTAACTAATTAGTCTTGTAATCTGGACAGGTCCGGAATTATTTCCTATTACATGGATGTAAATATTGGCCCATACAATATATATCGGTATCAGTATCAAAATCTCCTGATACAGCAACAATATCACGATATGTTTCCATATTGGTCGACAAAGCTGATATATTAGTCGATATGCAAAATATCAGCTAATATTGCCAATATTTGACTAATATATCTTCCGATATGGGCCTATCGTCTTACGATTTTTAAAATTTTTTTTCTGTCTGATATTACCTGATACCTATATATATTGTCCGATATATCTGATACTGATACAATTGCGACTGATATTGAAACTGATATATTCATCCACGCTGTTACCACTTTGTCATCAACTGGAAGAGTGAGAGATATTTATCACTATTATTGTCCGTCAGTCCAAAGAATTTTTGTGGACATGATGCAAATTATATTGAATCAATCACAAGTTATATCTTATCTCTTCCTCTTTTTCTGTGGATCTTGTGCTCTCTGTATATAGCTTAGTTAAAAGCATGTTAGCCAAAACCATTGAACTTAAATATTTGTCAGGATGATCTGGAGGAGGTAGTGGCAATACATGTGGATTTTGGGGATGGAGGTAATGGTTATGTCCATTGTTGTCTTAATAGCTGTATAATTAACTGCAGCCAGTAGGATATGGGACATGAAATAAGGAATGACGGTGATACATGAACCATGTGCTGATATATGCACTTAAGTGAAACCTTTTTATCTTGGTATTATGGGAGTTGCTGATTACTGGAATGCTTGTGAGAAGATGTAAGAAGCTTTGTTGATGGCTTTTCAAGCTAATCAATGAGGGAGTGATTTACTTCACCTCCCCTGAGAATTTGATTACTAATGACCCTTTCTATCGCCTTATGATAAGTGGCCAGGTGTATAATTTTGTAATAAGGGATTAAATCACACCTCTCATTAGTAATTAGTAGTCCAACGTGATGTCAAATAGCTAGCTGTTGTCATATGAATATCCACCTACAATTATGTCCACAGGTAGGGCACATGATGAGGAGTGGTAAAATTCTAGAATATAACTGGTAATTCATTGGCTTGAAGGAAATGTGGAGTCCACCCTCATTCCAGACTTTAATCATGCTTGTTGTCGTTTTTTTTGTTGTTATAATGTGGATATCTTCGCGAATAAGTGGCCACATGTGAGCCCGTCTGAAAGGTACCGGTGTGTAGCTTTAAACTTTATATTATCTGGTTATTCTGAGGCTCGAAGGGATCCTACACTTGTTTTTTTGTCATCATTACCCCCCACCCCAAAAGGAAAGTTGCAATTCTTCTTCCCACAAATTTGTATAATCTTCTAAGAGAAGAGAAAATAAACTGCTGAAATATTTCAATCAAATTACTAAATTGCCTGTTGTTTTGTTTTTTTCATTCAGATTCGGACACTAAAAATGCTTCAGTCTAGATTTTGGGCATTGCCAGGTGCTTTCAATGACTGCCTGATTCCAATGCCAAAGAATACTGAAACCAAGAAGGGGCTAAAAGCTAAATTGTCTCGTAAATTTGCTAAAGAAGCGCCAAAGGTAATGGTCACTATTTTTATATTGATGATGCTAGATTTTTAAGTTTTAGTTGACTACACACAAGTCCTTTTGTCCTTTTGTTTTATTTTACCCAACATTTTAGGTTCCCTGCCAAAATAGTACCGCATCAAAAAGTATTACAACTACCATATAGAATCTTCTTCTGTCATTCTACATGATTTAAAGCAAAATATTGTCAAAGCTAAAGTGCAATTTAATTCTTCACATTACTTCATCTCATGTTTTTTATAGGTCTTCTACTGTGCTCCTGTTTCTCTGAATTCTAACTTTAATCAAATCATTCTTCCTCACATATGAATTATGTTGATTATGTTTCCTTGACAATACTAAATGTCATTCCTTCATCTTGTCTTCTATAGCTTTTACTTCTAATTATGGAGAATATTTTCATATTTTTATTAATTTTATCTTTTGCAGTGCACATATTATCCATCTTAACATCTCCATATCTGCCACACTGACTTCTTATGCATGTTGTTTTTAAATTGCCTGACACTTTGACCTCATTGTATGAGCTGGTTTAACAAACACTCCTGTAGATTTTCTTTTTTCCTTTTAAGAGGTATAGATGATTATCAAATACTCTGGATGTATTTATCATTATGCTCTCTTTGTTTTAACCTAATTGCCTTTAGGTCCCTTCTAATGAAAAAGAGGCAGCAAAGTTTGCACAGCTATGGAACAACATAATCACTAGCTTCAGGGAGGAGGATTTGATTAGTAACCAGTATGTGTGTATGCTGCACTGAAATTATTTTCATTACTTGGATAGTGATACATTACGTGATTAAGTTCTTAGTACCCTCTTTTCTTGTTTAATTTGCACCTCTTGTAAATAAATTGTTCTTGTTCCTGAAATCTTTTCTGACCTGAAATTCCAGAGAAATGGACCTGTTGCTTTTACCTTATTGGGCTGACACTGATTTGGACGTTATCTTGTGGCCCCCATTTTTACTTGCAACCAAGGTTGCCAAAACTGTGTTTACAATGACAATTTTCTTCGTCATCCTTACCATACAAGTACTCATCTTCTATTTAATGTTTAGATCCCCATAGCGGTGAATATGGCCAGGGATTGCAATGGGAAGGACCGTGAATTAAAAAAGAGAATGGATGCAGACAAGTATATGTATTCTGCGATTCGTGAGTGCTATGCCTTGTGTAAAAACATTGTTAACGTTTTAGTCCATGGAGAACATGAGAAAGTGTGAGTTTATCAACATCTATGATATAATCAAACAAAGCCAGAGTTCCCATCTTTCTAATTTTTCTTCACTTGCTGTTTACTGGATTCAGGGTAATTGATGAAATTTTTTCCAGAGTCGACCATCATATACAGGAGGGTAGTCTAATAAGTGAACTGAATATGAGTGCTCTCCCCGATCTTTATGAGCAATTTGTTAAGCTTATTGGCCATTTGGTAATAATCTATGGATCAGATAACTTTCAAGCTGATAGCATATTGATGAACACTCCATCTAAAGCAATCTAAAAATTACAGAAAGAGAACAAAAAGGAAGACAAGGATGAAGTTGTACTTGTTTTACTCAGCATGCTAGAGATTGTTACAACAGACATAATGCTAGACCCAATCCCCAGGTAATGATTTGAATGCAATCAGTTTCCAAGATTGTTTACATATTTAGTTGATTATATTATGCTTTTATATGTATTTTTTCAGTTTAGTAGATTCAGTTCATCATGGATCATATGAAACCTATGGGGGAATGACACTACCTGATCAAAAATATCAGTTCTTTGGCATGCTCAATTTTCCAGTTATCTCAGAAACAGAGGCTTGGGAAGAGAAAGTAAGTTTCTGATACAGCTAATCAGACAGAAGAATCTCCATGATGTCCTTCAGCAAGTGAATTGGAATTCTAGTGCTTTCATGTTCGTCTCTGCTAAATTTAGAAGATTAAGTATTTTTGTTTGATAAGCATCAGACATGGAATCAATTGCAGGGGTAAGGTTTATCCATAATAGTCAGTAGGTCATAGGCATTGTAGAGATGGTATAAATTTGACTCTTTAGAGTCTGCAATGTAGGACAACTCTTGGGAATCAATCAATTTTTAATGAATAGACCTGACCTAAAATTCTAACGCAAATGAATACAAACTTCATATACCCAATGCTTAGTATTTTCTCTGTTGAACTCAAACTATAATTGGAAGAGGCCCTATATTTGAAATCCTCTTTGACTATGGACTTGATTAATTTGATCAACTGTTGATATAACACCTGATTTCTTGTTTATATTTATGATGCTAGGATTTACTGTATTAAGTGAAATTTTGAGGACAAATTTGTATTGGAAAGAAAAAAAATAAAAATTTGAGTCAGAGGACCCATGCCTGGCCTGCTCTTGTGCAGCCCTCGGTTGTGGCTTGGCAGAATGGGTGCTGCTCGAGTGTTGTAGAAGCACACTCGTGCGTGACTTAGCAGAACAGGTGGTGCTTATGTGCGACAGAGCCACGCTTGTACTTGGCTTAGCAGAATCGGTGGCACTCTTGCTTGTGGCGAATGGCACTTGTGGTTGCCTGCACACACCTTGGGCACTAGATGTGCGTCCGATTGACACACATGTGCAGGTCTATTCATATAAGCAATTTCATAAATTTTTGAGGCATTTTGTGTGAATTTCTTGAGAGAGGAGAGAGAAATCACAGAGAGAAGAGGAGAGAGAAGTTGAAGGAAAGTGATTTTGAGTCTATTTTGCATTAGATCTTGGTAGTATTTGGTATAGGCAAGTACATTTAAGCTATCTTTTTCTATTGTTAATGAAAATCTTGAGATTAATAATTTTGTTCTTCGTTTAAACATGCATGCATGTGTCTCATTATTGTCCATCTTATCATTTCCTTGCGTGCATGTCTACTTTGCATATCTACATATATATATATAAATTATATATGTTTTGTTAAGCATTAGTGTAAGGTATGGATCCCAAATTATGTTTTTAATGATGATTAATTAAATTAAGTTAATGAAAATATTGAGATTAATTGAAATTTTGGGTCAAATTAATTTTTTAACCGAAATATATCAGACCAAGTGATGTTTGATTGGCACTTGATCTATATGTATGTGTATTTTGGATAGTAAGGTTGCACCGGATGGATGCCTCTAGGGCGCCTATGTATATATTAGGCAGATTAACTACTCCCGATGTGCACTTGAGAGATGCGCGTGCATATTTGTGACAAAATGTGGGCACATAATCCATGCCTAAGGGACGATTGTGCACCTTATGAATTATGCCTTAGCGCTTGATACATGCCTGATGTTATAATTTGACCCGAGCGATATAACTTTTACATAATTTTTCTCGCATCCTTGTATTTTTTTAGGAATTTAGGTGAATTTAATTTGAATTTTAGTATTATAAAAAAATTAGAAAACCTATCATGAAAGTTGGGGCATTCAATGTATACTAGTATCAAATGTCAAAAGGCCCAAATACCTCTATATGGGGGAATGAATTCTTAAAATTTTCTTTTATATTTGATTGTTGCCTTATTGCTATTGATTGCTTGCTTGTATTTTCGCACTTTCACTAGCGACTTACTTGCATACTATGAACTCAACCCCGACATAAGTTTTCGTATTGCGTCCCGGGACCAACCTTAAACACTTGAGAGTGCTTGTGGGTTAACTAGGCTAGCATCCGTTCTCATGGGAACTTGATGCGCCGCATGATTTGTTGCTATAAAAATTTGGATCGTGACAGTATCAAAGACGGACTTACGGGAGAAGTTGTAAGAAAGTTCTTGATTTTCGAAAAATCACATAAGGTGGGATTCAGATGGTCCAAGAGACGCCACAACCGGCTGCTTAAACAACTCCAGCAGTTCATTCGACCATAGTGACTCTGCTTGAAGTCATTAAGAGACGGATGACTAAACTCGAGGCCTGAGATGAGTCTCTCGATAGGATGGAAAGGTGGGCAGATAGCCTCACGGGCCAGTTGAGGGCCTTGGAAGAGGTGGGTAAAGACTTGGCTGACGATATTCGTGACTCTATAAAAGTGTTGCAAGATGAGAATGCCGAGCTCACCGGTAAGGTGTGCCTTCTAGTGCACACTGCTTCAACTAATGGCAGTGCCTTCGGTGGTGGCAAAGTTCAGCCCCTAAAACCTCGCTCATATGATGGTGTGCAAGATTCAAAGGAGCTTGACAATTTCATCTTCAACCTGGAGTAGTACTTCGGGGCTGGGAAGATGGACTTGGATGAGGTAAAAGTTTCCATGGCTACCATGTACCTAACCGGCGATTCCAAGCTGTGATGGAGAACCAAATTTGAGGAAATGGCCCAAGGAAGATTAAACATTGACTCATCGGAAGACCTTGAAAGAGAATTGATGGCACAGTTCTACCCAGAGAATACTAAGTTCATGGCACGAAGAAAGCTCAAACAGATTAAGCACACGGGGACTATTAGAGATTATGTTAAAGCTTTCTCGGCATGCATGTTGCACATTAAAGACATGTTCGATAAGGATCATTTATTCCATTTCATTGATAACCTGCAGCCGTGGACTCAGATGGAATTGTTCAGACAACAGGTGCAGGATCTGACTTCCGCATGAAGCGCAGCCAAATGACTTGTTGACTATGCATTTGAGAGGGGCAACTGAAATCAAGGGAATGCCTTGTAGAAGTCTGCAGAGAGTGTGTCAAGTGTTAACAAGTCAGAGTCCAAAGCAAAGAATGGGGGAAGTAGCTTTCGGAAGAATTTGCCGCCGCCGAACTCCTAAAGCTCTAAGGGAAGCATTAGTACGTCAATTAACAATAAGACATTTTCTGGTGGGTGCTTCCTATGTAATGGGCCACATAAGGTAGCATAATGCCCACACAAAGGAGCTCTAAGCGCATTACAAAGAAAAGGTGATCCACCGGAGTCAGGAGACAATGAGAATGATGGGGACCAAGCTTGCATGGGCATGGTCCACCTCTTATATGCTATGGAGAAGTACACCCAAACATCTACTAAATCCATAGACTTGATGTGTATGGAGTTATAAGTGAATGGTAGGAGTGCCCAAGCCATGGTAGACACGGGTACTACTCACAATTTTGTGGCAGTCAAAGCTGACCAACTAGGGTTACAGTTGGGAAAAGATGGCGGTAGCATGAAGACTATAAATTCAAAGGCAAAGCCTACCTTTAGTGTTGCCAAGTTGGTGCCAATATGACTTGGAGAGTAGAGCGGAAAGCTGAATTTCACGGCCACACCAATGAATGACTTTGACCTAATCTTGGGGACAGACTTCCTTAAAACGACTAAGGGAGTGCCAATGCCTCACTTAAACTCGGTGCTCCTCATGGGCGAAAGTCCATGTCTGGTAAACGCCTTCAAGAGGCCAAAAGAACTTGAGAAGGTAAGGACAATGTACTGTCTACACTCCAATTTAAGAAGGGTTTGAAGAAAGGCGAGCCTACCTTTCTCGCAGCTTTGTCTGTGGACAAAGATGTCATGGTTGGACCTTTAATGCCAGAAGTCGGCCCACTTCTAAAGGAATTCGAAGAGGTGATGCCAATGGAGTTGCCCAAAGTGCTTCCACCTCGGAGAGCGATGGATCACTAAATCGAACTTACACCAAGGGTGAGGCCACCTGCACGAGGAGCATACCGGATGGCACTTCTAGAGCTTGTAGAGTTACGAAAGTAGCTGGATGGACTAATTAGCTCAAGGTTCATTTGCCCCTTGAAGGCACCTTATGGGGCCCTTGTTCTGTTTCAAAAAAAGCAAGATGGAAGTTTACGTATTTGTATTGACTATAGGGCCCTAAATAAGGTCATAGTAAAGAACTGCTATCTAATTCTTTTGATCGCTGACTTATTTGATCAATTGAGTAACATAAAGTATTTCACAAAGTTTGACCTGAGGTCGGGTTATCACCAAATTAGAATCTCGGAGGGGGATGAGCTAAAAACCACATGTGTAACAAGATATGGAGCTTTCGAATGGTTCGTCATGCCCTTCGGATTGACCAACGCCCCAACTACCTTTTGCATGTTGATGAGCCAGGTGTTTCACGAATACTTGGACAAATTTGTGGTAGTCTATTTGGATGACATTGTGATGTACAACTTAAGCCTAGAGGATCACATGAAGCATCTATGGTTAGTGTTCCAGAAGTTGAATGAAAATCATCTCTTTGTTAAGTGTGAGAAGTGCTTTTTCGCTCAAGGAGAGATTAGCTTCCTGGGACATATCGTGGGGTAAGGTTAGATTAGGATGGATCCAAAGAAGGTGGAAGCTATCTCAGATTGGCAAGTCCCATCAAATGTGAGTTGCGCTCATTTTTTGGCCTTACAAACTATTAGTGATGATTCATAGAAGGGTATTCGAGGAAAGTAACACCTTTAACGGATTTATTTAAGAAGGATAGGAAGTGGGAGTGGGCGAAGCCTACCAACAAGCTCATGGGGAGCTTAAAGGTGTGATAGTGAAGGAGCCGGTGCTAGCCCTTCCAGATGTGACCAAGCACTTTGAGGTACAGATGGATGCATCAAACTTTACTCTCGAAGGGGTCTTATTGCAGGAAGGCCATCTGGTAGCCGATGAAAGCTGAAAATTAAATGAGGTGGAACAACGTTATGTAGCCTAAGAGAGGGAGCTGCTAGTGATGGTTCATTGTTTGAGGATATGGAGACATTATTTGCTCGGCTTTAAGTTTGTGGTGAAGACTGATAATATTGCTGTCAGCCATATCCTTACCCAGCTGAAGCTGACGTCCAAACAGGCTCGGTGGCAAGAGTTCTTAGTAGAATTTGACTTGGCATTGGAATGCAAATTTGGATGCTACAACCAGGCTGCAGACGCTCTTAGTAGAAGATCAGACCTTGCTGCCTTATCTCGAATGGCCCACCTATCGACAAGAGAGATTGCCACGACTATCAAAGAATAGGTAAAGTTGAATCTGGAGAAAAATCCAATGAGTGTGACACTACTTCAACTTATCCGAGAGGGCAAGACTTGAAGATTTTGGACAGATGATGGATTGATCTTCACAAAGGGATACCAAATTTTCATACCCAAGGCTGGTGGACTGAGGAGGGTGCTCCTTAGAGAATGTCATGACACTCTATGGGTTGATCACCCGAAGTGGTGACATACCCTGAGTTTGTTACAAAAGGGCTATTATTGGCTTAAAATGAAGGACGTGATGAGCTATACAAAGACATGTCTCACCTATCAACAAGATAAGGTCAAGCGATAGAAAACAGCAGGATTGTTGGAACCCCTCACTATACCTAACAGACCCTGGGAAAGTGTTTCTTTGGACTTCATCACCGGGTTGCCCAAGGTCGGTGAGTACTCATGCATCTTGGTGATAGCGGACCACTTCTCAAAATACGCTATTTTTGTTCCAACAACGAAAAAATGTTCCGGGGAGGAGACAACATCTTTAGTTTTCAAACACATTGTCAAATATTGAGGAGTGCCTCAAGATATTGTGAGTGACCGAGATGGACGCTTCATCAGAGCCTTCTGGATAGAACTCTTCAGACTGCTCGGATCATAATTTAATATGTCATCGAGCTATTATCCTCAAACTGACAGTCAAACGAAGAGATTCAATGGCCTACTCGAAGAATACTTGAGGTATTTTGTGAGTGCCAGTCAAAAGGATTGGGTAAAGATTCTTGATATTGCTCAGTATTGCTTTGACACTTAAAAGTGCTCTTCTTCAAACAATAATCACTTTAAGATTGTAATAGGTCAGCAGTCGCTTCTTCCACACACCATGGATGAGCCATACAAAGGAAAGTGTCCTCGTGTTTATAGCTTTGCCTGAGAGTGGAAGCAGAACACAGAGATTACCAAAACCTACTTGGAGAAAATGTCTCGTCAAATGAAGAAGTGGGTGGATCAGAATTGGCGACCTATAAAATTCAAGATAAAGGATCTTGTGTTGGTGAAGCTTCTCTAAGAGCAAATGCGGTTTCTCAAAGGAAAAGACAAGCGCCTTCTACGAAAATATGAAGGGCTTGTCCAAATTGTTACTTGTGTGGGAAAGGCATCATACAAGATAGATCCCCCAAAATGGATGAAGATTCACCCCATCTTCCATGTGAGCTGTTTGAAGCCATATTATCTTGACATGAAAGACCCTTCACACAACCAATCCCAGCGCTCCAACATCCAGATGAAGCCACCACTATTCTCAGAAGTTGAAGAGGTCATTGCTGAACGGGAGGTGACGACATCAATAGGAAAGAAGAGGAAAGAAGTGCTTGTGAAGTGGAAAGGGAGACTAATAGAAGAAATAAGTTGGGAACCAGCTAAAGACATGAAGACATAAGATTGAAAAAGTAAGAAGCCAAAGCTACCTTGAAGATCAAGTCAATGAGGATGTCCACAGCCTAGTGGGGGAGGATGTTAGAATTCTACCCGAGCAACGTAATATTTACATAATTTTTTTTTTTTGCACATTGTATTTTTCTAGGAATTTAGGTGAATTTAGTTTGAATTTTAGTATTGTAAAAAAATTAAAATTAGGGCATTTCAATGTATACTAGTGCCAAAGGCCAAAAGTCCCAAATGCTTCTATATTGGGAAATAAATTTTAAAATTTTCTTTTATATCTGATTGTTGTCTTGTTACTATTGATTGTTTGCTTATGGTTCCGCACTTTTACTAGCAACTTGCATACTACGAACTTGACCCTGACATAAATTTTCGTATTGTATCTTGGGACTACCTCGAGCACTTGAGAGTGCTTGTGGGTTAATTTAGCTAGCGTCCATTCCCATGGAAATCAGACGTGCTGCACGATTTGTTACTATAAAAATTTGGACTGTGACACCTGACAGGCGTACATGTGTTTGTTTTCTATTTAAGGCCCATCTTAGGTGATTTTCAGTCATTTTTTACGATTTTTAGAGAGAAGAGAGAGAAGGTGAAAAGAGGAAGATAGAGAAAGAGAGAGAAGGTTGTAGAACGGGAAAACTTAGAAAAATTCAAGAGATCTTTGCTAATTTCAAGTTTAAGGCAAGTGGATTCAAGCCCTCTTTTTGTTATTGCTGTTCATTTTTAATCTCAATGAACATTTCTTATTCCAAATGCTTATATGCATGTTCTATTTTCGTAACTAAAGTATTTATACGCTGCATACATGTAATCCCACTCCTATATGAAGTAATTTTTATGGAATACATGTCTTAAATTTATGCACATTGTGTTTAAGTGATGAATTTCTACAATATTAAGCTTGAATGTCCTAAAATTTTAAGTATGTGTTTTTGCATGTCTTGGATTATCGTAAAATCGTTCATGCATGTTCTATATTTCAAAGAAATTGATGAAATTATACTAAGTGTAATGAATTCCTACAATTTTTCAAATTATAACCTCTACATGTATTTGATATGCATTTTAAAATTTCTATATGTTTGTAAATTATACAATACACATCCTATATGTTTTAAATTGCGTGTTAAAGTTCTTGCGTGACATAAATTTAAAAGAAAGATAAAGGAAAACTTTTGAAAAGTTTGATAATAAATGTATTTTTTTCGGTATGTGAAAATTTAAGAATATGTTCATATTTGAGTAGAGTTTTCATTTTGGTTATGTACGGACTATTATAGAGAATTGACGGAATATGTTTGAATATGTTTCAGTATATTATAAGTAAATAGAAGGTTGCATCTATTATTCATGAGTCAAATAAAATGGCTCAATCCCGCCTATAGGGTTATATGTAGATGATCTACTTATATGTCTTGAATAGTAGTATATAACCTTTGATTATGTTGAAAAAATCATAACCTAAGCTTCGATATTCGCCATTTATTGGTGAGGCCATCACTGATTCTTGGTACCCTATGCTTTTGCATGATTTAAATATATTTCATATAATTGTACAGCTTATTA
>JAODPA010097376.1:61907-96548 GCA_025585075.1 Nepenthes mirabilis
TAATTTTTTTATATATTTGGGGTGACTGCCACTTGACTCCACCCTCCCCTCCTAACAGTCATGTGACTGTTCAATGGTGACATGACCACTGGTGTAAAAAAAAATTTGGGCTATGATAGGACGTCTATTGTGCGGCTTGATATGGTTTGAAGTGTTGAACTGTGCTATATGTGGCTCAATATTGTTCACTATGAGCTATGTTTGTCACAAGCCATGACGTGCTGGGCCATGCCGTGTCATGGGTAATATAGCCATCTAACACCGCTGCACTAGATAGCACAAAAAATAACGCACTATGCACGGCCATGTCTCAAAGCTTCCGGAAGCCAAGCTCTGATGGAATTCCTAAAAATGACAGTTTATAGCTATCTTCAGTTGATTATTTGGATATTGGTGTCGCAGGATATTTATAGGATAAAACTACCTGGACATGCAATATTGGGGGAAGGGAAGCCAGAAAATCAAAACCATGCCATAATTTTTACACGCGGGGAAGGTTTGCAAACAATTGACATGAACCAGGTACCGTGTTAGTCCTCTCTGACGTCAGATACTGCTGCTGCCAAAAACACACTGCTAAGGAACAGATTTAACAGGATAACTACATGGAAGAAGCCTTCAAAATGAGGAATTTGCTGCAAGAATTTCTGGAGAAGCTCGATGGGGTGAGGTGTCCTACTATTCTAGGACTCAGGGAGCACATATTTACTGGAAGGTACTTTCATTTGTTGCCCAAGTGTTGGATTTTATTACTGGTTGCAGATAACATGTAACACCTTATTGTTTATGTGGATCTATGCAGTGTTTCTTCTCTGGCATGGTTTATGTCAAATCAGGAGACTAGTTTTGTGACAATTGGCCAAAGATTGTTGGCTAACCCTTTGAGGTAAGTTCTTCACCTTCATAGCCCGAGTAAATTCCCTTGCATGATTGTAATGATTATAGAAACTCAAAATATTTCCCTTGTCCATTTGGAAAAATGTTTACTTTTGTGGTCAAATATGATTAGTTGGAGAGGTAACACAGCACTCTCATGACTAACTCCTAATAACTGTGATTGATGCGAGTCCCATATTGGAAAATTTGAGGCAAAACCTCCAACTTATAAGTTAGGGGGCTCTCCCTCTTACTAGACCGGTCTTTTGGGATGGGCTCTCCCTCTGGCCTATGCTCGCATCAAATGGTGCTTTCATTGAGACCAGTCTCGGCCCGGAAAGGGCTACCTGCAGAGGGTTCTGATCGAAAAGGGCTACCTGCGGAGGGGCTGACCTGCTGCCGGTGCGCCGGGGCGGAGTAAAGCGTCACAGAGTGAAAGCCGCCGAGTGAAGTGTCGCAGAGTGCAACCGCCGAGGTCGCGGCTGTTGAAAAAGGGAAGAATGATGCGAGTCCCACATTGAAAAGTTTGAGGTAAAATCTCTAACTTATAAGTTAGGGGGCTCTCCCTTCTACTAGACCGGTCTTTTGGGAATGGCTCTCCCTCTGGCTTATGCTCGCATCAGAGATGCTATACGGTACTTTCTTTTTCTAAACACAAACATAATTTAGTCTAAACATGGGGCAGCATTGATGAAGAGACAGCATACATCATCAGATCTGGAAATGTTGTGGTTCAATAGAACGTGCAAATAAGTGCTTCATAGATGGAAATAAAGTAGCTTTGGCAGCCAGTGCGTAGCATGTTTTGTGGACTAGGAACTCCAAAATTTTAACTCAAGTGGTCAGAAACAAGAATAGCATCATGAAGATTTATTTTGAAGTTCAAATCCAGTCAGCTCGGATAGCAAAGATACAAGATTCTAAGAAAGCTACCGTTCTGTAAAGACATGGGCTTCATTCCAATTTTCTTTCTAAGAGATATAGGAATTAGGTTAGAGGCATAGATCAAAATATCAGTCAATATGTGTCGGTATTAAGAGGTCATGATATCAATATTCCTGGACACTGGGAAATTATTTTGATATGTTGCCTTGTCCAAAAAAAATCAGGTAGTAGTATAAAACCAGAATATTTTTTTTCTCCTTCCCCAGTTCTGACAATTGGGACTCTGGTCCTCCTTTCTTCTTTGAAAACTTCTTCTTTCCTCAAATCCAACCTAATCAAAACATAGCCAAAGCTTAAAACAGCTCAAAACAAGTTTCATTTCCCAAAAGCTTAAACTGTATTGTAGATTTGAGATTGAAGTTGAGATTTTCTGTGAAGAAAGAAAAGCAAAGATTTCCATTTTAGATCTGTTTTTTTTTTTTTTCTTGACTTAGCTTGAATATAGTGTCTCTAACAACAATCTATTGGATTTTAGGCCGAATTGAGGTTGTTTCTCCGCTACCTAGTGATTATTTGTTAATTGTTATAAAGGTGTTGATACTTGATTGCATCAGATAAAATTTATTAAAGCTCTTCAAATATAAAAATATGTGATAAAAGAGAGTCATGCTTTAGTATATAACGAAGTATTGATGTCCCGCAAACAAAAATTTCTTTGTGCTTATAACATTTGATACTATATGTATTGCTTGATATGATTGCGCCAGACACCATATATCAATTTTTTTAATCATGTGTAGAGACTATAGTGATTGCCAGGTGGAGTCAAAATTATTATTCAATATGGACAATTATAAAATTAATTTACCAACCAAAAAGAAAATTAAAAGATAAGTAAAAGATAATGAAAAAAGTAATCAAGTCCCCAAAGAAAGGGAAAACAGCAAAACTATGACAAATTTTCCCATCAAATTTTTTTTCCTCTTTTTATGTCAATGTTGGTGACCAGAGACAATTCTCTTCAATATTTTTTAGGATGGGACGGAGTATCTTTGGTTTCCTCTTATAGCTACCTTCAGCCTCCTTTAACTTCAGTGGGCGTGTTCTATAGTTATTATGGCCTTCATGCCATAGCCTTTGCTTATTGGCAGGTTTAGTGCTTTGCGCAAGTCCATGTACTTAGTTCCTTCCGTACCAAAGGGTTATTGACAAGTTCTTGCATAGTAGACAAGTTAATGCCCTTTTAGACTCTTGATGCTAGAGCCCAAAGAGAAGAGAATAATGAAATTCTAATCTAAAGCAAAGGCAGTGGCATTTATTTAGATCAGGGGAACATCCGCTGACTTTTTAGCTTCCAGATTGCAAAGAAATAGGAAACCAAGAGCATTTTTGTGGAATCTTTCTCCTATTCTGATTAAGCCATAAAGAGAAATTGTGGGTGATCAAGTGCACAAGTCTCCAACATCATGGTGTCTGGGAAGGTTTAGATATATGTAGCCTGACCAATGTTTTGTTGTGAGGTTGTTTCCATCATTTAAACACATGATCTTTGCATCCAATGAAGCTACTCTCCAAACATCTTAACCAAATTCTTTCTGGTTAAAGAATTATATGAAGCAATTTTTTTTTCCAAATTTGTGTTACATCTAACATTTAAGTGGTTATCTTTTATGTCATTGTTATGCATACACTTCAATGATATATGGTGATAGTTTGTACCTGTTGCCTTCCTTTTACTATTTATTGCAACATTTTTTCAAAAGTAATTTGGTTTTAGAATTTGTGTGCAGTGCTTGTTTAAATGTTGTGGTTCTATTTGATAGTGTTGTTTCAAGTGATAGTTGTAGATGTTGAATCTCGGATGCCATTTATTTTGAGGACCCTAAATGTTGAGATCTTTGATGTTGTTTCCCAACCAATGTAATAGCTGCATTTTAGTCACAGTTCTTGTGGCATGGCTATGAGATTTATCTAGCCATTCATATTTGGTCAACTCATTATTTAGAAATCTATTTTGATGGCTCCAAGTAATATTAATACAATTCAATTTTTATCCTTTCTGTTAGGCATATTTATATGTTGGTATATTCTGTCGCCGTGTCTGGTCATTTGTTGGCAAAGCTCTCGTTGTCCTAAAAATCTGCATCAAATTCACGCGATGTTTGCTGATGTGCCCCTCCCAATATCCACACTTGCCTAATGTTTGACCTGCACCCAAGCGCCATTTCTCGTGTGTCCATGCTCGAGGAGCACTTAATCCTCGCACAAGCGCCATTTCCCGAGTGTTAGCTCTCAAGGGGCACTTGAGGCGCGCATGAGGCACACCCAAGGCGCCAATTGCCAAGTGTCAGCGCTTGAGGCACGCTCGAGCTACGCTCGAGCGCTGGGGCTTGGACCTAGTGCCAAAATGGGCTCGCCTGACATGCATCCGAGCGGCGTTCGAATGCTAGGGTGCGCATTTTGAAATAGTCATTGGTTTAACCTAATTTCTGGGCATCATTATATGAAGTGATCTTCTTCTCCTTGTGTCAAAACCCTTGGAAAAACGTTCTTACGGTTGCTCATTAAAAAGCTTTCACTTTCATGCTTATATTTTGTTCTCATTTGAGAAAACTAGCCCTTGGTTATTGAGCTTCATTTCTAGAGTTTTCTCCCTTCCTCTATTTTATTGTTCACATCTCTTTCAACCTGTTAACCTTCGTAAGAGACGTGGGTGGCGTGAAAATTAGGATCTAGTGGTGTGCAGAGATTCGATGACTCGTGAAGGAAGATTGATAAGAAAACCGGAAGGCGTTTGGTTCCGTTGCCGCGAGCAAATCCAAGGAGTTTATTGGTAGGAGTCACAAAATAGGAGTAAGTCGGCTAAATTAGTCCACCTGTACCATTAGGTCTGTAAATTGACTTTCTTAGTATATTTTTTTCCTGGCCGTAGAAGTTCAAAGGGTTATACTTAATAGCCGTAGTTATTGAAATTTTTCTTTATCACTGAAATCGTGCCTTAAGTATTGCTGCTTGTTGTGCTTATATTTTATATGCTTTTGACTATTTATTTCGTCTAAATTTGAATATATTTTATGCATATTATATATTCGTGTTTACGTTTATTCCGCAAATTAAAAAAGGGGTCAAAATAAGTTGTGATTTGGGACTCCATAGTCCTTTTCATTTGGTATCAGAGACTCACCTCAATCTGTAAACCCGATCTATATGAATACTAGTCTTTGTTCCTCCCTACTTTAATGGGAGCAACTATGCTTATTAAAAGGTATATATGAGAGCCTTTCTTAAATCCATGGATGAATGAGTATGGGCTAGCACTTAATCTGAGTGGATACCACCCAGAAGTATTGAACCAAAAGTTTTGTCTTTGTGGTTAGAAGAAGAATTTGACGCCTGTAATTGAAATAGTAAGGGGTTACATGCTATTTTTATAACTGTCCCTGAAGAGTTTAAACACATCTCAATATGTGAGACCTCTAAAGATACATAGGACATTCTTGAAATCACACATGAAGGAATAAAATTACTAAAGAATTCAAAATTGTAAATACT
The DNA here is from genome assembly GCA_025585075.1 of Nepenthes mirabilis. Taxonomy (NCBI): domain Eukaryota; kingdom Viridiplantae; phylum Streptophyta; class Magnoliopsida; order Caryophyllales; family Nepenthaceae; genus Nepenthes; species Nepenthes mirabilis. The sequence goes on from JAODPA010097376.1 coordinate 67,221, forward strand.
TACTACTAGATTTGAAGAAATCAGATTGAAGGATAATGAGACTTTTGATAAATTTTATGCAAAATTAAACGATACAATAAACTCCATGTTTAACTTGGGAAAACGAATTCCGAAAAATAGAATTGTCCGAAAAGTCCTAAAATCGCTCTCTAAACAACTTAGACCCAAAGTCATCACAATCAAAGAGAGTAAATATCTTGACAAATTAAAAATAGAAGAACTAGTTGGCTCTCTATAAACGTATGAGTACTCACTTCCACAGTCAAAGAAGAACAAATCTATTACCCTGAAATCTATTAAGGAAGAGAGAGACCATAACTTCGATGAAGAGTCATATAATGATGATGATTTTGCCTTATTTGTTAAAAATTTTAAAAAATTCTTCAAGAATGAAAATAACAAACAAATTTCTAAAGAAAATGACTTAACACATAATTTCTTCAAGAAAGATAAAATGGAAAATAAAGATATAAAGAATAAGATATCTCAAGGAATCCAATGTCATAAATGCCATGACTTCGGTCATATTCGGACCTTTTGTCCTAACTTTAAAAGATAGAAAGGAAAAGCTTTAAATGTGCCCCTAACATATGATAAAGAGAAAGAAAACCATGATGAAAAATCCTTAGAAGAGGATGAGGTAAGCTATATGGCCTTCAAGATGTCCATTATCAGTGGTGATGAAGTTTTGAGTGAGCAACCAAAAAATCTAATTTTTTACATGAAAAATTTGATAATAAATTTGATGGGCTTTAAGAAGCCTACAACAAACTGTTCAGGGAATGTTTAAAAGTAAAGGAAACTAATAAATCTCTAAACAGTAAATTAATTAAATCATGAAAAAAAAAAAAGCTGAATTTAAAACCAAATTGGAATGTACCACTGTTAAATATCGTGAGCTTGAAATGTTGAATAGCTCCTTAAATGCAAAAATTAAATCCTTAGAATTGGAGCTCGAAAATGCTAAAAATGATCTAAAAAAATTCTCAAGTAGTACCAAAAAGTTTGATCATAAGTTAGGATTAAGGAAGATAGCAGGAAATAAGAAAGGTTTGGGATATGTAGAAAACACCTGCAAAAACGGTAAACATTCAAAAATGATTTTTGTTCCTGCCATTAACATTCCATACAAAAATATAAGCACACCTAAAACCACTGAATTTGTGCCTAAACATGTTGAGAAAATAAATGGTTCAAATTTCTTGCCTAAACCTAATACCTACATGATGATGAATAAATCTACTGAAGTTAATCAATCGGTTGAAACAAATTCCAAAAATACTTAATCAACCAATCTAAAAATCAATCTAAGACAAGTTATATCTTTCCTAAGTTTGTGCCAACCTGTCATGTATGTGGGCAAATCGGTCACATTCATTCCCATTGTCACTCCATTAATTTTCTGTACAACCAAAAACAAGACATGAAAATAAAAAAATTTGTTAATCATATTCAACAGTTAGATGAACAAGTGAAAAAGCTAAATCATGAAGTTAATTTAGGAAGAAAAATATGGATTAAAAAGAGTGATCCGAAAAACTCTTCTAGAAATTGTTCGTGTAAAGTTGCCCACATTACTCTAAAAGCCCAAAATCATTTGTTGTGGTATCTAGACAGTGGATGCTCTAGATATATGTATGGCAATAAGTCTATGTTTTCGTCTCTTTCTGACCATCCAGATGGGACGATTGTCTTTGCAGATAGAGCTAGGACTCTGATTCTTAGTAGAGGGTAGATCGGTATTTCTGAGCTCTCAAAATCTTGTGATGTTTTGTATGTATCCAGGTTAAAATTTAGCCTCCTTAGCATTTGTCAATTTTGTGATGAAAATTTTGAAGTCAAATTCTTCCAGGACAAGAGATGTATTTACGATACTAATGGCACTATTGTGTTAAAAGGCAAGAGAACTTCTAATAACTTCTATGGTATCGAGCTTGGCCCTGTCCTGGGATGCCATCCTGCTGAAATCGATTTTATCGAATTGTGACATCAATGTATTAGTCATTTAAAGTTTAAAAATCTATCCAAATTTTCTAAGAAAAATTGTGTTGAAGGACTTCCAAAATTGTCTAATGTCAAACACTATTTGTACTGTCCTTGCCAACTTGGAAAACAAATTAGGGCTAGTCATCCATCACTAAGTGACATTTACGCCTCGGGTCCCCTTAAATTGATTCATATGGATCTCATGATACCTTCTAGAACCCAGAGTTTAGGCGGTAAAAGGTACATCCTAGTGGTTCTAGACGACCATTCTAGATATTCTTGCATAGACCTCATGCGTGAAAAATCCGATTGTTTTGATCATGTGAAAATTTTGTGCTAAAAACTCACTAATGAAAAGGGAACTCCAATTGTGTGAATTCGCAGTGATTATGGAAAAGAGTTTGAAAACTCAAACTTTAACTTTTTTTTGTAATGAAGATGGAATTCAGTATGAATTCTTTGCTCTAATTACTCTCCAACAAAATGGGATTGTGGAACGAAGAAGTCAGGTTATCCAAGAAATTTCTAGAACTATGATACAAAGTAAAAATGTAGTCATGCATTTTTGGGGTGAAGCCGTAAGCACAGCTTGCCACATAATCAACGGGGCGTACCTAAAACTTGAGATGAATAAGACCCCCTATGAACTTTGGAAAGATAAAAAACCTAATGTAAAGTATTTTCACATTTTTTGAAGTAAATACTACATATTTCGAGATAGGAAAAATTTAAGTAAGTTCAACTTTAAAAACGATGAAGGAATATTTTTAGTATATTCTCATTCCAATAGAGCCTCTCATGTGTACAATTTTTGTACTCAAACTGTAATTGAGTCGATCGATGTTGTCGTGGATGATATCTCCAGCAAGCAACCTGAAGCCAGTGATTGTCCGGACAAAGAGGTTAATCAAGCTGAATCCTCTCATGAATTAGCTTCTGCTGATATCCGTAACGAGACTCCTGACACCGTTCCAGTCAAGGAACCTTTCGCTAGAGTCAAAATAAATCATCCCAAAGATTACATATTAGATAATTTGAGTGAGGGGATGAGACTGCGTCATCAAGTTTTGAATCTTCTCGCCTATACATGTTATGTCTCTCACGTAGAATTGAAAAAGGTCGAAGAGGCCCTGAACGACTAATACTGGATCAACGCCATGCATGAAGAGTTAAACCAATTTGTTATGAACAATGTGTGGTCCTTGGTTCCCCGACAAAAATATACAAATGTCATTGGCACCAAGTGAATCTTTAAAAATAAAACTAATGAAAATGATAATATTACGTGCAACAAAGCTCATCTTATCACTCAAGGATACACGCAAATTGAGGGAATTGATTTTGATGAGACCTTTATTCTTGTGGCTCGTCTTTAATCGATAAGAATATCTATTGCCTGTACTATGGGCTTTAGATTCTATCAAATGGATGTCAAAAGTACTTTCTTTAATAGTATCATCTAAGAGGAAGTCTAGGTTGAGCAATCGAAGGGATTTGTTGACCCCATATTGTTAGACCATGTATATAAGTTTAGAAAGGCCTTGTATGGTCTTAAACAAGACCCAACAGCTTGGTACAAGCAATTCACCTCATATCTTAGTGACCACGATTTTGTTAGGGGTAGTGTTGATAAAACACTTTTTGTAAAAACTGCTGAAAGATATATGATTATTACCTAAGTTTATATTAATGATATTGTGTTTGGTGCTACCGTAGATTCCTATGCTCATGAATTTGCAAACTATATGACTTCTGAATTTGAAATAACTACTGGTAGGAGAACTTACTTTTTCCTTGGGTTTGCATATTAGACAACTTTTTCAAGGAATTTTCATCTCCCAAACTAAGTATGCCAAGGATTTTGTTAAACTACTTGGGCTAGATAACAAAAAACAGACTCGAAAACTCATGAGCACTTCTACTAAATTGGATCATGATCCCACTGGAAAAAGCGTTGGTCAAACACTCTATAGCAATATGATAGGAAGTCTCATATACTTAATTGCAAGTAAACCTGACATTGCCTTTAGTGTAAGTGTGTGTGCACGATATTAATCCAATCCCAAAGAATCACACTTAAGTGCCGTCAAACGAATCATTCGCTAGCTATGTCAATGGCACGTCTGATTATGAGATCTTCTACTCTTGTGACTCTAATTTTGACTTGGTTGGATATTCCGATGCCAACTGGGCTGAAAATGCCGATGATTGTAAAAGCATCTATGGAGGATGTTTCTATGTTGGCTCTAACTTGTAACTTCGATGAGTAAGAAACAAAATTTTATTTCCTTATTTACTACTAAAGCAGAATACATTGTTGCTGGTAGCTACTGCATACAACTCCTGTGGATAAAACAAATGTTGCACAATTACGGCAATACCTAGGATATTATAACAATTTATTGCGACAATACCAGTGCCATCAATATTTCGAAAAATCCCGTTCAACACTCAAACTAAACATATAGATATTCAGCACCACTTTATTTATGAACTCGTTGAAACTTAGATTATTGCTCTTGAACATACTCCAACCGAATTCCAATTAGTTGATATTCTTACCAAGCCATTAGATAATCTTAGATTTGAATCACTTAGAAAGGTTACTGGTATTTGCACTCCCCCATTAGACTGAGGAGAGTTTTCATTTTTTTTACAAAAAAAGGTGCACTGTTTGGCGCTCAAGCGTCAAATCCAGATTCGGTGCTTCCCAGGCATGCCCAACTCATGCCTGAGGTGCGCTCGAGTGCAGCAGTGCTGGGCAATTTATCCTCTAGCATGCTCAAGCGCTAGATCACTGTGTCTCTTCAAACCCTAATCTCTCTCTTGTTCCTCTCTCTACTCCACAAGCGTCAAAATTTTCCAGATCTTCGCATTTCCTTGCAGATTTTGGGTGTTCACAAGGTAATATTTCCTCCTCCTTCGTTCTTGAGCTCTCTTTCGCCATTAATGGCAGTTCCCTTCTCCTTCCATAAACTCAACTTTTACCCTATTATTATGTTAAATTTCTTCATATTATGTGAATATTTAGTGCCGATTTTTAATTTGTCATGCCCCATTTTCGTAGATCTAGCTTTGTCTAGTCGTAGGTTTCGAGTATTACCACAGGGAATATACCCACGTTTTTGAGATCCTCTCCACCCGATCTTCAACCCTCTAGTGTCAATTTGTTAGGTTTTCACCCATTCTCTCCACCCGTGGTGGTGGAGGATTCATGGGCTTCAGGTGGTTCGTTTGGGTCTCATATAAATTTTTGGTTTCCCGCTGTCCAATCTATTGCTCTTGTGCGTAGTTTTTAAGCATGTCTTAAATTTGTGTTCCTCACCATCCCTATCTCTATTTTGCTGTACAAATGTCTGCTCCACGGAAATGTCTCGCTAGAAATCTGTGGGTAAGCATTCTCGGGTGAGCGGTCCCTCAGCCCTTGACCGTTTTATTAACGCTAAAGCTGAGGAATTGTTTCAAACCCGTATGTTTCACAGGTAACTTACCCTTGAATGGGAAGTTGACCTCGTATCCCTTGACTATTCTATTGCCTCTCTGTTCACAGAACAACATTGGGAGCCAATCATTACCAACCTCATCCCTCCTATTCAACTCTTAATACAAGAGTCTTATTCTAACATCTACGATTTTGATTATGCGACGTGTTTCTTTTCTACCTTCTTGAGGGGGAGTTATCTCTAGATTACTCCGCAAGTGATCTCTTGTACTCTCGATATTCCTTGGATTGACCACCCAGACTACCCATACAAGTTTAATGCCATGCCACATCCTGCTAATGTAGCCTCTTTTCTCCATGGCTCTCCCATGGAATGGCATTGCAAATCCTTCAAAACAAACTTCTTACACCCCAGAGGATGGTTGTGTGCCAGATTTTGCTGACAAATTTGTTTTCTATCACACTTTTCTTCTATCCGTTGAGATAAGGCTATGTTTCTTTATACTCTGATGCGTGGGTGGCCCATTGATTTTCCGTCCGACTTGTGCTCTCTTCTTATCAATCATTTTGTGTCCAAGAAGGATGATAACCTTCCTCATGGTTATCTTATCCAACGCCTAATCATGGGTTTAGGCGTATAGTTTTTGGACCTTCCCCGTGTGCGACTTGGCCTGCCCATTACACACACCACATTCGAATAAAGCCGAGCCCACACTCATCGGCACTTCTAGTTTCTGATGAGCCTCTTTAGGAGGACCATTCTTTTTCGGCCGAGGGTTGCCCTCTTGTCTTGGCCCATCCTGTCCTGGTCCATCCTATCTTAGCTTGTCAAATCCTACTTTGTCATCTACCTCTTCCTCCTTTATGATTATGGGGCATCTCTCCTGGATTACTAATCGACTCGAGCGGCTGTCTTCTTCTCAAGAGCGGATGTTTGCTTCTCATGCGCAACTGCAGTCAGAAATGCTCGAAGGCTTTCAACACCTTGACACACGCCTTGCTACTCAAGAGGAACATCTTGCCCGTCTATCTTTCTCATGGCAATCTCATCGTGATTCTTCTGAATCTAATTGATGCCCTCCTTTTGGTTATTCGTGACCAAAAAGGGGAGTAGTTCTCTTAGGAGGAGCTTGTCTATCTCAGGGGGAGGTTTCTTTTGTAGGGGGAGTTTGGCTATATCTTAGGGGGATGTCTTTATGCTTTAGTGTTTGTCATGTTTATGTTTTTGTCAAATTTACTTTTCGCTTGGACATGAGTTGTAACTGTTATATTGATATCGTTAATATATTGTGTTCTCATGCTTATCTATTGATTTACTGTTATTGCTTTACTGCTCTATTTCTGTAATTATTTGTTTCTGTACTAACCTTGTTTGAACAGGCACAGCACATTCTGCATCACCTTTTGCAGCTCCGTCGCTTTCAGTTTACTATGTTGGTTATCTATTAGGCGTAGATTTTTATGTATATGAATTCTATCTTGGTGGTGTCTGAATCTGTGATTCACTTATATTTTGGTTTATTATTTTTGTAAGGTTTTGTCACAAAATTGCCAAATAGAAAGATTGTTAGGCATTTTTATGTATTGGCATATTTTATGATCGTGTCTAGTCGTTCGTTGGCGAAACTTTCGTTGTCCCAAAGATTTGCATCAAATTCACGTCCAATATTCGCCGATGTACACCTCCCAGTATCCACGCCTAATTAGCGCCTAACCTGCGCTTGAGCACCATTTCCAGTGTGTCCACGCTCGAGGCATGCCCGATCCTTCCATGAGCACCATTTCTTGAGTGTCAACACTCGAGGTGAGCCCAAAGTGTCAATTGCCAAGTGCCAACGCTCGAGACACGCCCGAGCTGCTCTAGAGCACTAGGGCGCGGACCTAGTGCCAGAATGGGCTCGCTTGACACGCGCCCGAGCGCTAGGGCGTGCATTTTGACACCATCACTGTTTTAATCTAATTTCTTAACATCATTATATAAAGTGATCTTCTTCTTCTTGTGCCAAAACTTTTGGAAAAACATTCTTACCGTTGCTCAGCGAAAAGCTTTCACTTTCATAGTTATATTTTGCTCCCATTTGAGAAAACTAACCCTTGGTTATTGAGCTTCAATTCTAGAGTTTTCTTCCTTCGTCTATTTTACTGTTCACACCTCTTTCTGCTTGTTAACCCTCGTAAGAGATGTGAGTAGTATGGAAACTAGGATCTAATGGTGTGCGAAGATTCAATGGCTCGTGAAAGAAGATTGACAAGAATATCGGAAGGCGTCCGGTTTCATTACCGCGAGAAAATCCAATAAGTTCCTTGATAGGAGTCATAAGATGGGAGTAAATCGGCTAAATTAGTACATTTGTACCACCCGATTTGTAAGTTGACTTTCTTAGTCTGGGGGATTTTACTCGATAGTCGTAGTTATCAAAGTTTTCCTTCATTACCAAAATCGTGCCTTGAGTATTGCTGCTTATTGTGCTTATATTTTATATACTTTTGACTATTTATTTTATTTAAATCTAAATATATTTTACGTATATTATATATTCGTATTTATATTTATTCCGCAAATTAAAAAGGAGGTTGAAATAAATTGTAATTTGGGACTCCATAGTCCTTTTCACCATCCTTCAGGGAGAACTCTAGGTAGCACTAGGTATGAGTAATTGAAGTTGCTTGTGAGTCAGTGGAACGTAAGTCAGTTAAAGATCAATTTTTGTTTGAACTTTTGTGAGCCTGAGTCATGTCGGCTGTCATATTTGCATGCACAAGTCATAATGGATTGCAAGCTCCAAGATCTGGCCAAGCTTGGGTGCTTACATGACCATAATGCTACCAGGTTCTCACAACTTTCTTGTTATTACGGATTAGCTCCAAATGTGCTAAGCACAACAATGTACACAAATATCACCTTATACTATGGTGGTCTAGCCACCACCGTGCACATGTTGCTGCCCTATTCCTACAGTTTTGTCTAAATTATGTAAATACTGATATATTTATCATTCAGGGATATCTGTGATGTGGACATCAAAAATATTCTAAAATTATAAAAGATTTGCTTTTATTTCACTTGATTTTATTTTATTTAAAAGATTTTATTTGATTTTATTTTATTTATATGATTTTATAGTGTTAAGATTTTATNCCCTAATCGACCACTCACCCAAAACCTAATCGACCACTCACCCAAAAACCCAACACCCACGATCTACCACCATCAATTACATCAAACCCTAACTCGGATGCCCAAACCGCAGCCCGACCAAACCCCAGCCGCCACTTTTTAGAGAGAGAAAAATAGAGAGAGAAGTCACGAATTGGGTTGTGCTGATTCTTCATCTTCTATCTTCGTCCTTGTCTTCGTCTTCATCTTCGTTGTCTTCGTTACCATCGTCTTTGTCAACATTTTCATTTTCGTTGCCACTGTCGCTGCCTAAAAGAGAGAGTGCACACTAAAGCACCCAGTTGCTGCATTGGGAGTGTCGCGTCCTTTCTCTGCATGTCTGGGCTTTAAGGCCCAAATACAGTAGCAAAACAAAAGGCAGAGAAAAAAAAAAGAAAGCAAAAAAAAGCGAAAAAAAAGAGCAAAAAAAAAGATAAAAAAAGAGCAAAAAAAAAGATAAAAAAAAAAACCAACAACAAAACAAAAGGAAGCAGTAGACTGAAAGCTCTCATCATACAAGGTCAAATCATACAAGCAGTTCAGATCATCTTTCATATTCAGGTGCATTCGTTCAATTTTATTTTAGATAACATATTTTGCTTTTCTTTAATAGTATTTAGTTTTATCTGCATGTACCATTTTATTTCCTTGAAAAAAAAATTTATCCCTTTCACATTCAATAACTACTTTTATAGTGGATACAATCGTATTACAATTGATTCATGCTTTATTATTTTAATAGTCACATTATTTCCTATACAACCTCTGACCTAATCATAAACTCTAGCTAGTTTAAAACTCTAAGTCAATAGTTAGCCCAATTAATTTCCAATGAACAATAATTACAAAACCACTTGATTGCGATTTAAACTGACCTAGCCATTACTCGTCAGACTAATTTGGATCTCGCAAATGGAGTTGTTACTTTAGAAATAGGGCCTCCATCATCAGATGCTGACAATTCTGTTGTATACCATAATAGGATTTGTCGACGAAGACAAGACAGTTGAGCACCTCATGGACGCGACTATAAGCCCTGACACTATGATCAAGAGTGAGATCTAGACGAACATCTCTTTAACAAAATCAAATTGGATCCTCTTAGTTTTTACAGTTGTTTGGACCCTTGAGTTTTTACTCAATGGATCCGAGATATGGATCGTTTTTTTAAATGGTATAACGTATCGGAAGATAGGAGAGTTCAGTTTGCTAGCCTCAAGTTGATCGGCAATGCTTAATTGTTTTGAAAAAGTGTTGAGGATCTCATTGTTAAGTTTCAGGCTACCCCTGTTAGGAGTTGGGCCGAAATGAAATGGCGCCTTCAAGAGAAATATTTACCTCGCTCTTACAGTAGCAACTTATTAGACCAATGAAATGCCCTTCGACAGGGTAATTGATTCGTAACTGAGTATGTGACTCAATTCGATGACTTTTAGATGAGATGTCACATCACTAAGAATGAGATCATGACGTTAAGTCGATTTCGACAAGGACTACATGAGGACCTCAGGAGATAACTTGTCTTCCGTGGAGTTACCACTTTGAACCACGTGTATGATTTGATTCGAAACTTTAAATTAGTTTCAAAGACACCGTATTGTCAATCAACATGTCATACTCCTACTGCAAATTCTAAATCTGTCTTAGGATCCCCTTCGTCCACCATTTTTCCTTTAAGGGAAGTCCAAAGAAAGGGTGTTGAAGCCTTGAGTAGAAATTCTCAGTTATAGTCTTCAATTATAAAGGTTTTGAACATATTTCTTGTAAATGTCTAAATAAAGCTTTATTAATTGATGGGCAAGACGTAATAAATGAGGAACCCCTTGAAGAACAAATATATGAACCCAAGTTAGAGAAATTTGATGACTTAAATGGTGATGACATTAACACATTTGTGGGTTGTATTAAGACTAACTCCTCTAGTCTAAACTTCCATTCTTCCTTTCCTGATTAGCCATTTTTGAGCGTTATATGATGTACCTTGACACAATTCAAAGTGGCTGATGATTGACGTCGTTACGCTATCTTTCACACTTATATCAAGGTGAATGAGAAGGCTTACGAGATTCTGATGGATAGCGGTAGTTGTATCAACGTTGTCTCAGCCACCACTATTTCTTATTTATGGTTAAACGCTGTCCCGTACCCTAACCCGTACAGTGTCTTGTAGATTAACACATTTTCTATAGCCATCAAAGAACGTTGTCTTGTACTCATCTAATTCTTAAAATATAAAGATCATATTTGGCGTGACATTATATCAATGGACGTAGGTCATGTTATTCTCGGGTGCCTTTTGCTATATGACTTGGATGCCACAATTAAATGTCATTCTAATTCCTATTCTTTTGTTCACAAAGGCAACAAAATTTGCATCTATCTTTTACCCCCAAAACCAATGACTCTCATTGAAAAAAAAAAAGACTGTGATAGAGACAAAAGGATTACATATCATTAGTCCCACAATATTTGAACGTGTAGCTATCAGTAAGTCTATTGTATTTGCTGTTATAGTTCTTGGAGCCTTTCAAAAACCATTAGATCTTATCTTGATGTTCCTACATGTTAGTGTGTTCATAATGGTTGAAACTTTTGCATCACATCTTCATTACTTACACATCGAGATCAATAAATATTTGAAAGTAATTCATGCCTTATATAAATTTTGAGCTGATATGTATAAAAGAAATATTATATTTCATGTTGGAGGTTTTGATATGGTTCGGATCAGGCTAAATCAGCACTTACATGAGCCCATTTCTAGATTGCAGATCCGTAGTGCTAGTACATTTACAATTTTATAGAGGATTGGATCAAATGTATATGTTATTGACATTCCATCTCCTTTTGATTTTCATAATATTTTCTATGCTGTAAATTTACTCGCTTATAAAGGTTGTTTTAAAATATCGGTTGATCCCTTTGATATGCCCTCAAATGCGCCACATATTGCATGTCCACCCATTCCTACATAACTCTCTACCCTCCTGGCACATAACGATAAACTTGATGCTATTCTAGATTAGTAAATTATGTTTTCCAATGATGGAGCGGTTCAACACTTCTTTATCCGTTGAATTAGCTGGCCAGAGTCCGAGACTGCTTGGATTACTAGAGAGACATACCACCAATTCGACTCAGGTATTTTGAAATTCTATCCAAGTTAGCAGGATTGTCCATCTCTAGGCCCAAGTCTTTTTCCTTTCGGAAGCATTGGTGGCTCAATCTGACTTTAACCCACTCACACATGTCTTCCAACGTTAGCGGAGGATCGTGTAGCCACTCAGCTTGTGGTTGGGGAGTTAACTACATAAATTTTACTCGACGGGGTCGAGTTCTAACCACCAGGGAAGAATTGATGCGGACATAAAAAATTATTTCAAAATTAGAAGAGATTTACTTGTATTTCACCTGATTTTATTTTATTTGAAAGGTTTTGATTTTATTTTATTTGTATGATTTTATTGTGTTGAGATTTTATTTTTATTTTAGGAACTTATATTTAGTTAGGAAATTATATTTGTTTCTAAATTATTGTTCAACTAGGGTTTCTCTATATAAGGATATTAAACTCTATTATTGGAGAATAATTGATGAATTGAATAAAAGTTGAATGATTGTGATTTCATTCCCTTCCTTCTTGGTCTCTACTTCTCTCTCTCCCTTGGTCTCTCCTTCTCTTCCTCCAGGTTCTCCTCCTGTTTCTTTCCCTCCTCTTAGTTCCTTCTTCTTTCCCTCCCCTACTATTCCCCTTCCTTCTAGTCTGTTTCTCTCCCTCCCCTGTTGTCTTCCCTTGTTCATCTCCTTCCCTTCCCCTGCCCTCTCCCTTCCCTGCATCAGTCTGCATGGCAATTTCTAGAAATCTTCACAAGTACTGGCCAAACCTTGTCTCAAGAGTTCAATACATTTTAAATTACATACTGGCAATGGTGTCTGCTGTCTGCTGAAATAGTAATTGATGCTAGAGGAGTGGAGTCAAATCATTTAATAAATAGTAATTGAAACTAGAATGATTTAGAATCCAATGGGCTCAGGATCAGTTGATGAAATAGAAAATGGGGAGATTGAAGATGAGGTGTAATAACATAGGTTGGTTAATAAAGAGAAATGCATCTAGACTATAGAATGTTATGTGAGTGCTGGATATTTGTAAAATCAAATATTCTAGGATGACAATGAGCCCAAATATGCATCGATGAAGATGTTGGGCAGTTGCAGAATGTGTACAAAAAGTAAGTGTAGGACTCTTGCAACTTTAAAAGATGAAAGGAGAAATATTTGTAGCAAATTTAAAACAGTTGGAGAATGAGTGTATTGTAGTGTAGGACTCTTGCAACTTTAAAAGATGAAAGGAGAAACATTTATAGCAAATTAGGAACAATTGTAGAAGACACGATAAAGGAAGGATGTTTAAAATGGTTGACTCTTCTAAAACATATGCTAGATAATGCAACCTTGATGAAAATTGAGTCGGTTGAGAGATTAGAGACAATAGGGAGGGAAAAGATAGGCTCGGAAAACTTGAAATTGAGATAGTAAGAAAGGATTTTAGCATGCTGCAACTTTAAGGATACTTTGCCTAGAAGTATTCACAAAACCAACCCATATAATGGGACTTGAGGTTTTTTTTTTTAAAAAAAAAAAAAAAGAATGGAGAGTTTCCTACTTTTTTGGGTTATTTTTGGTGGAGGTCGGGGGTCGGTCGATGGGGGGAGGTTGTGCTAGTTTTCCCTGCTACCTTACTATCGGTCAGCAGTAGTCCATGTCCTTGAAACTTATATTGTTCTGTCTTCAACTACACAAGAATCTAAAAATTTCATGGTGCATTTTATTGATATTCAATGTAACAAAATTCTCTCAACACTATATATTCCTGCTTTTGCAGGGTCCGCTTCCACTATGGGCATCCGGATGTGTTTGATAGATTATTTCATCTCACTAGAGGAGGTGTGAGCAAGGCTTCCAAGGTCATCAATCTGAGTGAGGACATATTTGCAGGCATGTCCATTTCCGTATGACAAATCTTGCATTTAATTTGATTTATATATAGATGCAGTATAACTGTGTGTCTTCCTTATGGCCTTACACTTAACAGGTTTCAACTCAACACTTCGTGAGGGTAGTGTTACGCATCATGAATACATACAGGTTGGTAAAGGGAGAGACGTGGGCCTTAACCAAATCTCAATGTTTGAGGCCAAAATAGCTAATGGTAATGGTGAGCAAACGATGAGCCGAGACATATACAGGCTAGGTCACCGTTTTGACTTCTTTCGGATGCTGTCATGTTATTTCACCACAATAGGTTTCTATTTCAGCACCATGGTATGATTTATAGCCATGCCTTTGCTTTGTGATTTTGGAATTTCTGATGGTTTTCTCAATCTCTCTGTTGCCCATTTGGCAGTTATCTGTGCTGATAGTATATGTCTTTCTCTATGGCCGACTTTATCTCGTTCTCAGTGGCCTTGAGGAAAGACTGAGCACTCAGCGAGGTATTCGGGATAATAAGCCTCTTCAAGTAGCTCTTGCTTCTCAATCCATCGTGCAAATTGGACTCTTAATGGCACTGCCTATGGTTATGGAAATAGGCCTTGAAAAAGGTTTCCGGACTGCATTAATTGATTTCTTTGTGATGCAATTGCAATTAGCTCCTGTATTTTTCACATTTTCTCTTGGAACAAAGACCCACTATTATGGTAGGACATTGCTTCATGGAGGCGCTCAATATAGAGGTACAGGGCGTGGATTTGTGGTCTTTCACGCCAAATTTGCTGACAATTACAGGCTTTACTCTCGCAGTCATTTTGTCAAGGGACTAGAACTTTTGCTTCTCTTAGTTGTCTACCAAATTTTTAGCCGTGCATATCGAGGAGTTGTTGCTTATTTATTGATTACCATATCTATATGGTTTATGGTCGGAACTTGGCTTTTTGCTCCCTTCTTTTTCAATCCATCGGGTTTCGAGTGGCAAAAGATTGTTGATGACTGGGCAGATTGGAACAAATGGATAAGTAATCAAGGGGGGGTCGGCATACCTGCTGACAAGAGTTGGGAATCTTGGTGGGAAAAGGAACAAGAGCATCTCCGTTATTCAGGCAAGCTAGGCATCACGATGGAGATATTGCTTGCGTTGCGGTTCTTTTTCTACCAGTATGGGCTTGTTTATCACCTAAACATCACCAAGAAGACCAAAAGTTTTCTGGTATTTGCCTGCCTGTGTTATTGAATGTTGCTCTTTACAAGGGTTTCAAGCTATTTTGTCTTTAATATCTGGTTACCTCTCTTTTATTCAGGTTTATGGTGTTTCTTGGCTCGTGATACTTGTCATATTGTTCGTGATGAAGGTGAGCAGTGGACATATTCTTGTTCAACATGCATCCAGGCTGCAATTGAATTGTCAATATGACAAGTTTAACACCTCGCATCCATGGACAATAATATTAGTTTTTTGTATCAGTTGCGATCATATCGGTATTAGACTATTAGACAATATATATCTATATAGGATATATCAGAAGGAAAAATATTGTGAGAATTGTAAACTAATTTATCCATATCGGCTAATATATCAACTATATCAGCGGATGTATCGGTCAAATATTTGGTTCATTGACTGATACATTATAATATATCACTAATATGACAATATCGTAATTTTGTTATCAAATCAAAAAATGTTGGTATCGGGGAACCCAATGCCAATATGTATAGGCTGATATATTTATCAATGCCTACAACAAATTCTCTACAATGTTAGGGTAAAACTACTTTGACCTTACTAGACCCATGGCACTGACGGCTCATGCTCTTGGCCATCCCTCCATAAATATTAGACACACAAAGAAAATTGCCCTATGTGGAGAAATACGTTTAATAAACATGGGGTTTAAATTCAAACACTATGATTAAGGTTTTATTATTGGTGCATATTTATGTGCTATTAAGGTCTTCATGTCTTACATGTCTTGTGTTCAAATCAATTGTTGTCCATGGTAATGTCTATTATCTGGTTTGGGTGAATTTTGTTAGTGGGCAGAAAAAATAAATTCTACTTTTGTGATTGAACATTGCACTAAGTGAACTGTGGATATTTTTAAAAAGGCTAATATGATAAAATTTTGATCTTAGACCATCAATGCTCCATTTAGAACTCAGTATTAGAGGAGAACAAAAAGGAGTTTCGTTGAAAGAAATTTTACTGTTAAAGTGGCTCTTTCCCCCATATTTCTGCTCCCTTACACTTTACAAAGTTTCAAAGTTCAGACGAAGCTTTCTTTCCCTCACATTGTGCAAAATTTAGTGGAGAAGGCAAGCTGTCCTCATTTTGACCTAAATGGCTTATTAACTGGCTAGTCCACTACTGTGTCCTCTATGATATACTTAGACGTAGGAAAATTCGAGTGAGGTGATAAAAAATATTAAAAATGACTTTTATTCTCTGAAAATATTACACTAAATTGAATTAAATGGCAAAATCGGATTCATATATTTAACCCCATTTGGTATAACTTAATACTTTGTTGTTGTAGCTGTATTATATGAATTAGTGATCAAATCACTGTGTTTGCTTTTTATTGAGACACATTTACGATTTGGGTTCACTTGGTGTTTCATTGTTGGTCTTTACATGTTTATCATGTCGTGTAATGATTTGAGCTCTTAGAGGTCATTAGGTGTTGATTTTTTCAGAAGGGTGTTTTTCATCTTGTTCTCTGTACTGATTTTCACAGATTGTATCAGTGGGAAGGACAAAACTTAGTACAGAGTTGCAGCTTTTGTTTAGACTCTTCAAAGGGCTTATCTTCTTAAGTTTTGTGGCTATTCTCGTCACTCTAATCGTGGTTGCCCACCTGACGTTCATTGATATCATCGTCTGTATTCTCGCATTCATGCCAACCGGTTGGGGATTGCTTCTGGTGAGTGAATTATTTGGCTTTCTTTTTTCCCTTCCCTCCACCCAACCCAATAAAAGGAAAAAAAGAGAAATGGATAAACAAAAAACATATAAGAATTTCCGCTCTTCCGCTTCTTTGAGGAAAACCTCGATTTCAGCTTTTGTTACTTTTGTAGTGGCCCAGTAAAGACTGACTATCTTCTTTATCCAAAGATTGTTGATATAAGGTGGCTCAGGAGTAGGGGACTGTTAAGAGGTTACATTTAAATCAGAAATCAAACTCAAATATCGGCTAAGCCAGCTGCAAACCCATCTGTGTGTCAACCAATTAAGAAAAAAAGTTCTAATTCTCACAACTTCTGATAAAGAGAAAGGCACCCTCAGCAGAAAAAGAAAAAGAAAAAGGCCAAGAGGGTTGCTTGTTGGTGAAATACCTTCTTTGACCCCCACATTGGTAGCGAGAGGGTCCTTGTAAAAGTATCTTGATGATTAGAAACTGTTTATTATCTAGAAATAAGTAGGTAATAATTAATAATTATTATTTTCAAATAAAATTTTGCATAAAAGATTAAAACCCAAGTAACACAAATATCGGGCTAGACTTACTAACCCATAAGAACCAAAATAATATAATACCCACAATTAATAGCGGACACAAATTTAACTGAATTGAACCCTATAGTAGCTTCAAATAAATTATAATAACCTGTTCGATCCAAATTTATTTGTAAGAAAAAATATCTAATAGGTATCTAAACAATTACAATGTAAATTATATACGAAAATCTATTTGATACAGTACTTTCAAATTATACAAATCGCAATAAATTAAAATATACAAAATGTGCCAACATAAGTCCTAATATAATATAAATAAACAAATCTTTGAGTTTCTCCCATTTAAATCCTACAAGTATTCTAGACTCTCTGATATGAGAGGGTTAGAAAGTATAGCAAATCATAAGCTTAAAGTTGAGTAAACAAATATACGCAATAGACACATATATAGGTCCATAAAATAAAACAAATAATGAAAAACCGCAAACACATGAAATTTGATATATCAAATGTACTAAATTCATAGTCTAAATCATGATTTTGTACGTAAAATTCGTAACATATATACAAATATCAAATCAGACAAACTATATGAAATCATTTAAAATCCAAATCATGTAATTTCAAAAGTCTAAAATGTCCAAAGTTGAGTAAATCTGAATATTGTGTTAAATCTGTAAAATTTAAAAGGTCAATCATTTCAAAAGTCTCTAATATGATGTAGGTCAAAATCTTGAAAATCCAAATCATACTAAAATTTTAGAACTAATGGCCAAAAGTACAACACTAAAGAAGGATTATATGTACTCCTGATAACTTTAGATCAAAACACTACTATTTAGACCGGTAAGCTAGTCGTTTACTAATTACTCTATATAGATGAGATCAAATGCTAATCTTTTTTGCCAAACATAAATGATAGATATAGTTCTTAAGTGTGCATAATATATTAGAATGTCTAAATATATTGTTCCGTCAATTCCTTATAATGGTTTTCAACAAAAAGAATAAACGGAGGGACTTTATAACAAATACTAAAATTTTTCTACTCTCTTGGAAAAAAATACAAATATCAAAACTTTTCACTCTGCATGAAAGTACAAATGCCAAAATTTTTCATCTTATTGAACAAATTAGGGCGCTGCCTTATTTGGGTGTCCGATTGGTAAACGGATTCGGTCCTCGTTATTCTAAATTTTGATCCGACACATCATAATAAACGAATAAGAGGTTAGAAGAATATGATATTCGCTTTTCGATGTATTTTCCGACACACAACTCAGAAATTTATTTACTTGGAAGAGAAAGATAAAAGGAAATAAATGCGTGGATGCAAGTGGATTAGAATTGAGTATTTGTTAGAGAACAGTGCTCCATAGGATGCACCCAAAAGGATGAGCGACTTTTGAAGTATTACAGTCATAAGGGAGAGTGACTTTGGAAGTGTGTATTCATTTGGAAGAGTGACTTTAGAAGTGTATAGCCCTATTTGCTCATCTAAATATTCGTTCCCCTTTCTTGTGGAGGTGATACTGTATTTATAGTGTGGGGTACCGCTTGATTGGCGGACCTCTAAATGAATAAGTGGACATTACGCCTCTACAGTTATGAGAGAAGCTACTTGTATAACTGTCGCCTTCATTTATTGTCTAAGCAGTACAATTTTCAACCGTTGGATTGGTGTAATAATCGCCTGAAATTGTGAAATAATTATCCATTATTGCTCACTTATTGCTGGATGGTTTGGGTCACACCTTTTGGGTTAACTGTCGTGCCTTTTGGGTTAACCATAGTGCCTTTTATTTCTTGGGTTCAGAAGATTTTTTGTTGAGCTGTCATTACTTAGGTTTTTCTTTCTGGGTTCTAGGTCGGCTCGTGTACTATTGTACCCGTCACTAGCCCCACATATTAGGAGGTTTAAATTTTTAACTCCCAACATATTCACGATGGGACGCCGGCTACAAATCTTCCACGTGTGCTTCTTCCCTAAATATTCTGCATATTTGGTACTCTGATTTGTAGGATTTGATTCGATTCTCTGACATCAATGTTAGGAAGCCTTATCTTCTCGGAGTAAATACTCATTGATCCTCCTTTATGGCTGTAAATGGTAGGGCTCTCTATGCTTTACATCACGAAGCGTTTTTTGCCTACTAGATGGTAGGACTGTTCAGAGCTAGTATGGAGCCTTCATTGCCTCTAGCCGGAATCGGAGTGAGTTCTTCACTAGCAATTGAAGTCAAGATTCGATGGTGCACCTGAAATCTGCCTTGGTTATCCTTTTTTATATGGAAATTCGTCTTGGTTTCCCTCTCTTACGCCTGTTCCAAAATCAGGATATCATTGTTATAATAAGGTCTTGGGTTTTGGCGGGCGGTTTCATTCTCTCTCTATCTCTGACGGGCAGTCCTCTCTGATGCAATTCTGAAGAAGAGGTGCTTTTAACTCTCTCTGGGAAGATATATTTTTTTTTTTATCGTCCCCATCGAGAAAATGTTATAGTTCTGAAAGGGGTTACTACTATTTCTCTAAGGAGTGCTTTTTGCTCTTTCCGTCTGAAATGGGCGGTTCTTGGAGTATTGCTGCCGTTTCTAGGGTGGGACCCTTTCTTTTGTTTGTGTCCATCCCAAGATCTGTTAGTCTACTGTAGTCGGATCGCCGCTTTATGTATTATTTTATCCCTTTCGAGTTGTACTTTCACTATTGTAACTTTGTATGTTAAAAAAATTAATGAATGAGACTTTCCAAATATTCTTTTCCTTTATTGTTTGGCTCAAATATTCTTATACGTTTTGAATAGTTGAAATGCTTGAGTGTTATTTTTTGTTGTATAAGTTCTAACAATCTGATAACTCCGATCACTGACAACTCAGTTTTCTAACAATCTAACTTATAATAATTTATCTCAAACACTCGATTAGGCATTCATAATTCAATCAAATTTGTCTCGAGCACATCAGGGTTCCCGTTGCTAGTCTACCATCTTGGAAAGCGATGTGTCATGGCATCATAACCTATGCTGCGCTTGAGATTTGCTAATTTGGACGTCAAAGCTGTTAACTATCTACCTGTTGCGCTGGGAGTCGTGGTGTCAGGTCATCATTATTAGCACAGTGAAACTAATGCGCCGCAGCACTCTCTGGTGTAGACACGTGTCTCAGCCATTATGGGCACGTGCCTTTTCAATGTCCTTCAACAACGTTGTTCCTGGGCCTAAGTTTTGGCTATTTAAACTCTGGCCCTCTACCGCTTCTGCACTTCTTCATTTCATGAATCGCTCTACTCTAATTTACTCTTCTCTTCACGCTTCCATCGCTTCTCGAGCAACTTCTCAGGGCATCGCCGCGATCCAGTCCGTTCTTACTTGCAATGATGTGGACACTGTATGAAAAGTATAATATTCCCAACCTCATTCCATATATAATGCCTAAGGCTAAAGATAGAGTTTGTGCTCCTCGACTCAAGTTTATTACCATTTACGAGGCCCTCTGAAGTAAGATCTTCATATTCCTTTTGCGAAAGAGCTATACGAGATCTTAGAGGCTCTTGAGATTCCAGTGGCAAACCTCCACCCCAATGCTCTTTGGAGGCTCTTGAGATTCCGGTGGTATGCCTTTGCCCCAACGCTCTTCGATATTTTATTTCTTTATACATTTTCTTCCGTTGTAGGAAGCTTCTTTTGGATGCTCGAGTCGTGAAGATGATCTTTCGGTTCAATCGGGATGCAGACTGGATTTCTTTCACCCCTCGTAAGAAGTATAAAATAAGGAGGGGGAACCCAAATTTAATTAAGGATTGGAAGAACCGATTCTTTTATTTGATGGTTCCTTCCGACTAGACTCTTTCCAATAAATGAGGTAGAGATAATGAGGCCTATTCCGAGGATGTCTTGAAGAGAGAAGATTGGATTGCTCGGCCGCTAACTGAGCTCGTCGAAGAGAATGCCGTCACTCTATGCCATACGGGTACTTGGCTTACCCGAAAGGCATTCGCCAATGTTCAATGGGAGAGGTCAGAATGGAAGGGAATGACGTCACCACCATGCTATTTCACCGACCCAAGAGGAAATCGGAAGAGTTGTTTATCTGGGACTTTCTTGAAAGGGCGGCTGATAGGGCAGTTCCTTCTTCTTCTTCCTCGACCGATTATGAGTGAATCGTGGATGAGGCCTATGAAGCGATGATCGCAGAACATGCTGGTGACTCATCACAGAGGTCGGGCTCCATTCATTCTTTTTCGGTTCGCCCAGTTTTTGAAGAGACGACCAGATTTTTTGAGAGTGGTGAGCCCTTAGTGCCTTCTGCTGCAAGAATAAATGACCCCATGGTTAGCGGATCAGGTGAACCAATCGACACTCCAATTGTGTTCGAGTATGGGGTTCCAGTTTTGGTCAGCTTGTCGCCTGATACTTCTGTCTCAATGCCTCTTGCTGTTTTTGTTGAGGAACATGTTAATAATGATCAGGTGTTTAAAGAATTTTATGATAATAATCTATGGACTATGGTTGTAGAGAAGGTGCCTCAATTTGAGGCTTCAGCAACTGAGTATCTAGAGGTTTCAGGTGTTTTTCCTTCTCCTTTTGGGTTTGAGGTGCCTCTCTATTGCCATGTAGTGTCTCTATTGTGCTGGAGGTCTCCACCTGTTACAAGACCCGAAGCTTCTCCTTGTCCGTCTTTCCAGGAGGGGCCATCTCTCATTGAGGTACTGCATTTGGAACTCTTTATTTTTTAATCTTGATCCTTACTATTGTCATTCCTAACTAACCATTCCATTTTACTGGACAGTCACAGGAATTGATTTGTCTAATGATGGATGGATTATACTAGCAAGATGCTGAAATCTCTCGACTGTCTCAGACGTATGCCAATCCTATTGTATTTAGGGAGATGGAGATTCGGGTAGATACTGCCATTGTCGAAACTCAACAAAGTCACGATCAAGCGGCTTTTCTTGACAGAAAGCTATTCGAGTCCCTAGCGAGATTCTAAGAGCTCTTAGATGAAAGATCTCTAACTTTGGATCAAATCGCTTTACTCAAGGACAAGCTTTAAGAGGTTGAGCAACAATTTGCTGATCTTCGACGCAAGTGCGCTTGACTCAAAGGAGAGCTGAGGACTCGTCTTCGTCCTGAAAAAGTTGGTCCCGCTCTGGAAAACAGATTTCGGGATGGCTTTCATCACTGCAAACAGATCGTATCCTTGGTTACTCCTAACTTTCCTCTTGGTGACCTCGACTCAAGAAATGCTAGAACTCCTTGTCGTTCAGATTTGACTGATTTCTCGAAGATGGGTGGGGAGCCTTTGCCACAGTCAATGGGGGGTTCCTAACCTTAGGATAGTCGTTTTGTTCGAGTGTAGGCATTGGGCAGCATCTTATAATCTTCCTGATAAATATCCCTCGCTGTAAATATTAATTCATCAATAAATCAGTTAGATCATTGTCATTGGTGTCTTTGAATTTATGTTAAACCTCTTTGCTCAACATTTATTTTGTTTGCTGACTAAGCATTATTATTGTCAGGTTTGGTTAGACGTATTTGTCCGATTGTGCTCATTCCTATAGGAGGACGTCGTAGTACTGAGAAAGCCTCTTTGTGGCCAACTAATTTTGGTTGCCATAGTCGTCGGGCCTTGATGGAGTCTAGACCGTCAACCACACTAAGCTGATGGTGCTCATTCCTGTTTGAGGAAGTTATTGCACTTGTACGTCTTGCTCTAGACCGTCGACCATTGTCAACTGATGGTGTTATTTTTTGTAAAAAGAAGTTGTCGCACGCATGTTGAAAAGCCTCATAAGGTTTTCTTTATTTTAACCGCTTCGAGGGGGGTTAGATCCTTGTTTGATAGCCCCCCAGGCCGTTGTCTTCGACTTCATTTAGGCCGCTCGATTATCTGGACCAAGGTTTTTACCATGCTTTTACAAGTCAATTCACAAGTGAAGATGTTTACCCAACTTCAAGTCAATTTGGGTCATTTGATTTTTATGCAAAGACATGCAAGCATTCACATGAACAACATTATAAATAAATGATAATTTTATTAATTAAAATATGAGTGCATCATATATGCAATCCACGTGTCATGTGTAAACTTTACCTGTGTTTGGTGTAGCTTCACTGATATTATTTCTTAAGGTGGATGACATTTCATGTTCTTGCAACTAGTTTTTTGTTCTGGGTGTGTAGTTTGTATGCACCGTTTCGGAGAATTGCTAGTACTAGGAATAGTCCATCCCAGTTCGAGGACAATTCATTCTTGTCGGCGATTTTACCTGCTACCTTATACTCCGTAGAACTAGGTCCCCTATCTCGAATCAGCGTGCTTTCACCTTTTTCTTATAATACCAAGCGATTTATTGTTGATAAGTCGCCGTGCGCAACCTTGCTGCATTTTGGGCTTCTTCGAGCAAGTCGAGATATTCTCTGAGTTGTTGGGAATTGCTTTGAGGGTCAAAACTTTTCACTTAGAGGCTAGACAAACCAATCTCCATTGGGATGATCGCTTCAGTTTCGAAATAGACTGAATAGTGTTTCTCGTGTAGGTTCCCTTGGTATCGTCCGGTAGGACTACATCACAAATGGCAGTTCGTCCGCCCAGGAACGCCCTGCGTCTTCAAGCTTCATTTTCAACCCATGTAGTAGGATCCATTTCGTTATATCTACTTGTTCGCTTGTGAATAGTCGTCGGAAGTGTAGACCAGCCAACTTCTCAAACTCGTACAGTACTTGGTGAATCTTTTGTCTGTATGTTGGGTTTTGTTGTCAATCATTATGATCTTAGGAATCACAAATCTGCATATAATGTTCTACCCAACCCAATGAACTTTGTTATGTTCTGTTCGGTTTTTCGCTCCTGTGGAGAGGCCTCTACCCATTTTGTGAAATAATCGATGCCGACTTTGACAAATTTTCTTTATCTGGATGCGATGGGCAATGGGTCTAATATGTTCAGCCCCCACTGTGCGAACGGCCAGGATGACTGCAGGGTCTACAGTTTTGTGTGTGGCCAATGAGGGATGTTGCCGTGGATCTATCAATTTTCGCATTTCTTCACAAATTCTATGGTGTCTCGCTTTATCATTAGCCAATAGTAATCATATCTCGTGACTTTAAATGCCAAGTTCTTACCCCCTATGTGTGAGTTGCAATATTGAGATGCACTTCGCTTAGTATATAGTCAGCTTCTTTTAGCGTGATATACCACATGTAAGGGATGGAATACCCTTGACGGTACAATCTCCCGTCCTTGGGGGTGTACCGGCTTGCTGTCTTTTTTACGCACTTGTCATCATCTGGTTTTTCTTATGAAGGCCTTTAATAAGATACCTTTTGTACAAAGTCATCCAAGATTCGCCGTCTGAGATTTGAAGCTTCTCTTGCTTTGGGACCTCTATTCTCGGGGTTATAATGATTTCTCGCATATTTCAGACGTATTGCTCAAGATTACCAGTCGCCGCTGCTTTTGCCAGCTGATCTGCCTTTTAATTCTCTTCTCTTGGGATGTGGTGGATTTTTACCTTCTCGAATGCCTGGATCAGGCCCTTCGCTCTAACAAGATATCTTGTGAGTAATGGGCTATATATTTCGAAATTCCTAGTGACTTGGTTGGTGATCAACTCCGAGTGACTGTGGACAATCAGATTCCTTGCCGAACATTCCTTTGCTAACCTGAATCCAGCCAATAAGGTCTGGTACTCGGCGACATTGTTGGTAGTTGAAAATTTAAGAGTTGTCGAGTATTTTATCTCCAACCCAACTAAAATTCTCAAGACTGCACTTGCTCTACTCCTTGATTAAGTTGATGACCCGTCCACATACAAGATCCAAATAGGATTATCTTCTTGTTGAGGAGCATTTTTGCTTGTATTAGTGACATTTAGAATCGGGGTCGTCATTTTAACTATGAAATCCGCAAGGGTTTAACCTTTTATGGTTGGTCAGGGTCAAAATTTGATGTCAAACTCACCTAATTTAATTGTCCATTTGATCAATCGTCCAGACATATCAAGTTTTTGCAAAATTCCTTTTAGTGGCTAGAATTCCTTTTAGTGACTGGTCTATTAGGATGATAATTTTATCAGCTTGGGAGTATGGTTGTAACTTCCTGGCTGAGTAAATTAACGCTAAAGCAATCCTTTCGGCGTGCGAGTAATGAGTTTCGATATCTATTAGGATTTTCCTGATGTAGTAGACCGGTTGCTGTATCTCGAATTCTTGCCTGATTAGGATTGGGCTTAGCGCTCATTGCCTTCTTTCAGAGAGGTTAAAAGAAGTGGATTGGCGAGGTATTTCTTCAATTCTTGGAAGGCTACCTGATAGTTTATCGTTCACTAGAAACCATTCGCTTTCGTTCCTCTTAGGGCATTGAAGAAGGGTAGATGTTCACCGTTGACTTTACTAAGAAATAGGAAAGTGCTGTGAGCCTTTCAATTAGCTTTTGGATTTCCTTCACAATTCAAGGCAAGTTCATATCTAGGATGGCTTACATGAAATGTTCGAGGCGAGTCTCCTCGTTAGCTTTTGAAGAAGGGTAGATATTCCTCTCATGAGATGTTATATATTTAGCCTTACATATTGATATTTTTTATAAATATTTGGTGAGGACTATATTTTGATATTTAATATGATGACTCTTCACAAATATTTTTATATACGAACATAATCTTTTAAAATATTTACTTTTTCAGTAAAAAACAAGTGAACTCCTCAACTTTCGGTAAAACCCAATAAAATTTTAAAACATTTGGTGAAAATTACATATATGTAGCAGTATTTAAAACAAGGATTTTAAAGTATAATATGTATGTACAATAAAATAAAAATCATAAGCAAAATCAAAAATTTTAAAAATAGACCAAGAACAGGCTTATAAATATTTGCATTTGACCTCTAATATAACATATCTGACTTGATAAAGCTCTGAAATCTCTTTCCTTCTCTCTCACTTCTTCTTCTCTCTCCTCTCGTTTTTCTTCTCGCAAAAATGACAGATAACAAGCACAGGCAGCCTTAAATACTAAAGTGGCACATAAGTGTCGGACAGGCGTGTATCAGGTGCCACAAAATAGCACAGGCACGCACGAGCATAATATAGACGCAACTTTAACACCCACACTCTGCAAAATTGGCACATAAGCACTACAATAGACACGCCTCATGCGCCACATGTTCTGTCTAATCGACACATAATCACCCCCATAGGCGCATAGCTGCTGCCTCAAACAAGCACGAGTATGAAGACAGGGGCAGGTCAAGCGGGGGGCCTGATTCCCTTTAATCCAAGTTTTTGTCAAAATTTTTATTATGCAATTATTTTCTAAATTAACCAAATATATCTAATAATAACGTCATAAATTACGAATGAAATATCAGACATTATAGAAATTTTCCTTGTTAGGGAGATTTTCTTGTTTAGTTATTACAGAATGATTTTAAACCGGACAAGTGATTTCAGAGAAGGTCAAATAGATCGCTAAAGGTGGAAGGGTAAGGTAAAGTTGAGATAGGATCATATGAAATGAAAGGCAATCCCTAATTAGATAGGGATAGCTTGCTTGAGATTGTTACTATAAATCTTGAAAATCACCTGATTGTAGGGCACAAGAAACCACAATCGACAGAAGGGAGAAAACGATAAACGAGATTTATGTGAAGAAAATCTCAGTGTGAGAACATCACAAGCGATGGAGAAGCAAAATCCATTATGAATCGAAAACCAGATACACTAAGAACTGTTGATGCTCTTCAGCAAGTCCCAAACAACCTGAAATCACCCTACCTCAACCTAGAAGCCACAATAAAACAAAATACATGAAATGGGACAAAACCCTAAAATCACCATCATCCCTCTAAACCCTATAACCTGAGACCGGGCTTATTAAAAAAAAAGCATCGGGTCACATTGGCCTGAGCATAACATTGTATTAGTTTGAATTTGAAAAAGTATAACATAGTAATAGTTTCAAGCTTGTTAAGATAGCAAAATAAGCCTAGGTACTTAGAACTTGGCTCGACTCGGTCTATACTTGTGTGGCATGGATGAAATAATCGGTATAGGTTGCAGTATATCTAAAGAAAAAGTATTTTTAAAAATCATATAGTGATATGATCATATCAGCCAATAAATCATAATATATTATCAATATGGCAACAATCACGATATTGTTGTGATATCAAAAAATATCGATGTTAGGGGTTTGGTGTTGATACATATCGGCCATATTTATATATGTAGACCAAATTATTAGGTATCAATTTTCTAAATCTCTAGTTAAAACCTGTTTGAGCTCAATCATGAATCTTAGCGTCGAACTCAGCTTGCTTCTAAGCTTATTAGGCTAGAGAGCCAAGGCTAGACAACTCTTTATCATCTACGACACAACTCGTTTTTTTTTCCCTTGCTCGTAACTTGCCCTTGCTTCTAAGCTATATAGGCGAGAGAGCCAAGCCAAAGCAACTCGTATCATCAACATTTGCTCGTTTTTTTTTTTTTTTCCTTGTGAGTTTTGGTGCCTTGCGTTGTCTTTTTATTGTTTTGTATGTGGTTTTCATGAATGAAAATATTACTATTGATACCAATGGTATCGATATTAGTTGTATTAAATGATATGTATTAGTATCAGATATATTAGTCCAAATTTTTTTTTCCTAAATCAGAACCTAGAGATAACCACTGACAAATATACCAAAAAATATATCTGCTGATATATTACCAATACAGTGAAATATAGTAATGAGGGAGGACAATGGGACGGGGCAGTATGGTTTTTCAATTACCATCCCCATACCATTGAAAATCGGATGGGATATTAGTGTTGAGGGATTGCATTCTGTTTAAAAGATTTTCCATTTTTGAATGATAAAAGTTATAGAAATATGTGTGTGTATGTTTTGATAAATATTTTGATTATTATTAGTAAATAGCTAAAAAAATGTAAGAGATTAAAAATATTATGTATCTAAATCAGTTTCAATGTTTATGTAAAATTGAAATATTATATGATATCAGGGTGGGACGGGGTAGGCGGGCCGAACGACCTAATACCAATCCCACCATACTATCTTTACTATACAGGGCTCTCCCGTCAAATTTAGGGCAAAATCACCATCCCTAATCGCGATTTTATTGCAATGTTATAAAATTGCAATATCAGGGGTTTCAGAAAATGATATTTATCGACCAATATTTTAATCAACGGTGGTTATGGACGAAATATTAGTATCGATATTA
Source organism: Nepenthes mirabilis (assembly GCA_025585075.1). Lineage (NCBI taxonomy): Eukaryota > Viridiplantae > Streptophyta > Magnoliopsida > Caryophyllales > Nepenthaceae > Nepenthes > Nepenthes mirabilis. The sequence goes on from JAODPA010097376.1 coordinate 95,489, forward strand.
ATATCCATATCAGTCGTGACCATATCAATATTAGATATTTTGGATAACACGAATTGATATCGAATACAGCAGGGAAGAAAATTCTGCAAACTTAAATTTATAAGACTATATCAGTCGATATATCGTCGAAACGACAACATTTACAATATTATTCCGGTACCAGAAGACTCAATATTGATATATGTTGACTGATATTTTACATCAATAGCAGTGGTTTGTGCTCTTCATTAAACCTAATTTCTTGGTGCAGATTGCTCAAGCTTGTAAGCCACTGGTTGAAAAATCAGGGGCGTGGCCATCGGTAAGGGCAGTTGCGCGCGAATACGAAATCATAATGGGATTGGTGCTCTTCACTCCGGTGGCGTTCCTGTCTTGGTTCCCGTTCGTCTCGGAATTCCAAACCAGAATGCTATTCAATCAAGCTTTCAGCAGAGGCCTTCAAATTTCTCGAATTGTTGGCCGCCAAATGAAGGATCGCTCCTCCTCCAATAAGGAATAGCTCATGCCCTTTACTCTCTGCGTATGTATGCATGTATGTATGTACATATTATGTATACGCAGCAGCGTATATTTATACGGTCTGTACTACATTGAATGGAAAACTCATTAGTCTACTTCATGTGGCATGTGGGTTTGTGTGTGAAAGTGGGACTTTCAATCTTGTAAAGTCTTAATAGATAATATTCATACATGGTGTATATTTGTATGATTTACTACATTATACGGACCGGTTAATCTACTGCATTTGGCACGTCTGGTTGTGTGTGTATATATTTGAATGTGAAATCGATTTAATTTTAAGATATAAGGATAACGTAATTGATATTTGATCTTTCAGTTCTGTACCTGAAATGTTTAATAGGCAATTCATTTCATATGTGATTCATGATATACGTCCGGCGGTTAAGTGTTATGATTTATTAAAATTCTTAATTAATTGTTATGAGTAATTAATTTAAAGAGATATTAAAAGGGTTTAATTTATTTACAATTAAATGATATTTTAGTCAATTAAATAAGATTATGGGATACCCTTAAATGGTGTAACATTTATTATTAT
>JAODPA010097387.1:0-22111 GCA_025585075.1 Nepenthes mirabilis
TTTTAAATATATATTAGGAATAATTGAAGTATTAAATATATTTTCATTGTACTTACAGAACACTAATTTCTCCGCTCCGCTCCGCTGCGCTGCAGGACACATATTGAATGTCATATTTTTGCCAGCAAACAATTTTCTCGCCTAACGTATTGCGGAGGAAGGCACTAATCATCCACAAAGTTGGATGCTTTTTCACGGAAATAATTAATGCTATTCCTTTTCGATTGGGCGTCTTTCTTTCCAGGTTTCAGCAGTGGATTTGATGTCTACTTTTTTCCCCCACTGGGTAGCGTTCGATGGAAAGGAAAAACAGAGCTTGCTTTTTGGGGGTTCCTTTAACAACCGAATCTCATTGATTAATTTAAAAGGAGCCTCCATTCGAACACCTTTTCCGGAGGGACGAAGAAGCATTTCCCTTTTCTCTTTTATTTTAAAAGCAAAAACAGGCCTTGATCCCCTCGCCTCTCCCCCTGCCCCCACAACTCCCTTTCTTTCATCACCTTCACTTTCCCTTCCCTTCCCTTCCCTTCTCTTCTAAAAGTGTAGCTGTGAGGTTTTGTAGCGACAGACAGTTTCTGTAAATAATACCCTATTTTAGTTGTTTCGATAAAAAGTTGTTCACAAAAAAATAAAAAATAACAATAATAATGATGATGAAATTGCGGCTTTCTCAACTTTTGAACATCTAAAAATTATTTACTTTCCATAAATAAAAGAGGTTCTATCTGGCTGATTTGCTTTCGCTTGACTGGCTGGACCCTTGTTTACTCGATTAACAAGATCCCTGCCTATGTGCTGAAGTTAAAAGAGGTACTATCTAGTCAAACATGCAGCCATGCAAGGCCTCCTAAACATAATTTATTAGTAACTACGAGCGGCACGGCCTGACATTGTCGGGGACAGGATTGGTTTTCCCCTATATATATATATAAAAAAAAAAACGCAGGATGCCATCTTTTCGATTACTCTAGCTGGGCCACCCAAAAAAAAAAAAAAGGATTAATAAAATAGCATACTATCACCTAGCCAATTACCCATTGACATGGAAAGTACAGGAAAACAGACACAGCATTAGTACTGCACGGTTCTAATATGTTTTGCACTCCTACAGTAGCCTTTATAAAAAAAAGGTACGACATAGCTAAAAGGTACAGTAAGCCATATTAAAATCCTTTCTATCTACGTGCATACAGCGTGTACAATTAACAAAGCCTTTTTTTTTTGGTAAGTAACAATTAATAAAGTCATGAATTATTATATAAGATTATCTTTTCGTGTGTAGGGAAGTTTTTGATGTTTGAGATCAATCAAAAAGAAACTAGAAGTAAATGGTCTCATCCAATATGGCCTGCATTCAATGTGGCAATAACGCATGAATGATAATTTTTGTTTTCCCCTGTAAATTTACTAATGTATGTATAGGTACTTCTGATTTAGAATTTTGATACACTTTTCATCGGCCACCCATAAAAACTTACCTAGTACAGTCCGTATGAAATCAACAAGCTAACCATTTCCTACAATTTTCATCCCAAAAATGTCTAAAGATATACAAATTTTTTTAAAAAATACCCTTCACCATAAAGGATTAAGCACAAAAGCAAAACATATTCATCCAGATTCTGCCCTGGATCTTTGAACATCAGGCACTGTCTTCATTATACCATTGGCTACATCTCACTTGACTTTACCCTAAATAAGAGGAGATCGTTCATGTATAAAAATGTCACATTTGCTTAGAATCATCTTTTCATTCTCCACTATTGAATGTCTAATATTCACCATCTATAATATTTTCTACAAGGATTTCTTCTAAAACCACACACATCCTATCTACTCAAAAACATTTTAGAATATAGTACGCCTTATTTATTTTTTTTAATTGTCGAGATCATCATTGAAATATCTAAAATCACCTAGATAATATGCATATATATTATAACAGAACTAAGTTGCACATATAGCAATTTTCCGTTTGCGTGGAGCATAATCCCAATGTTTCTCAGCCTTCCATGAAACTCCACTCTAAACAATTAAACCAGGCTTCAGGTGGCAAGATTCCGCACTCTGGCCAGCTCTTCTTCTGTTTCTTTACGGATACGTTTATCCAAATGTTGACTAGTTCTTGCTTGCTGTGAAGCAAGGGACGAGATCAAAAGCATCTGCAAGTGATTGATAGTTTGAAATTGAAATTACGATTAAAAATAAGATATAATTGTATCTCATTCATTTCCGTCAGTTTGCAAGGTAAGGTTATTTGCAAATATGGCTTATAAGGCAATATCTTAAACAAAACAACATCCTTTGCACTCGAAGTTTTAGGGGATCAATTAATTATCCATTTACACATGCTAGAGAAAGAGAATACTTAAAATTATACGCAGACTGCAACGGCAATGCCCCCTGCTAGGTAGATGAGGAGGGTCTAAAAACAATGAGCCCACAAAAGACCTGTCAATGTGAACAACTGAAACAACATAACCAGACCTAAGCTGACCAGTTACTTCTAATAGGAACTGCGTCCAAGCTTTGACCCGATTGTTTTCTTCAGGGTAAAAGTGTTTCTGGAACCAATCTAATCTACCCCACGTATAGATGCATGTAATCCGGCATGTTAGTTCAAATTGATAGCGCAAAAAGGTGTGATCAGTCAAATAGTAGAATGTCGAACTCCACGCACAAACAGCCACCAGCAAACAGATATAGTAAAGGAAATGAGGAAGAAGAAGATGAACACACTAATTTTTACGTGGAAAACCCTTCTCTAATCCGAGAGGAAAAACTACGGGACATTTATCCATAAACCAATTTTACTATGTGAGGCTGGGAATAATTTTCCCGAATTACACTGGCACAAGAGAAAAATAGAGCAGAAGAACAAAATACAAGCAACACAAAAGGCACACTTTGTTTTTGCCCATTATTCTCTCTTTTTCTTCTCTGCTTTTTCACACTCTCAAATCTTCATACTTAGAAGAATTTTTCACCAAGTGCCTACACATTCCTTTCAATACAGACGCATATATGGAGGAAATTTGAGAAATATTTTGTTCCCCCGACAAATCTACCATTGCCAACAATACAAATATACCCTGTCTAAAAATAACGGTTTTTGATATCATACACGCTCAGAAAATCTTCTGAGCAGACATCTTTCTGAATTCACTAATAGACGACCAATAGTCCTCCGTCCGTGTGCTTCATAAGGCCGGTCGACGCCCCGTTGACCATCCTCTCCATATGACCGGCCAATGCCTCAGTTGACCGGTCATTGTTACCCGTCTAAATATTTTCGGTCAACGATGTTGACCGAAATTCATTCTACTTATTCTGTAGTAGATCCGCATGTTATCAGCCGGTCAACATCATGTTGACCGGAATACATAATTTGCCGGTCAACAACGTTGAGCAGAATTCTTTGTGCATAGTTTGCGGACATTCAGTACACAAGTCCTCGTACTCTGTCCAAAACCTCCGGCCATTAGGACTTCCACACGGGAATGACTTCCAACAAACTTCCCCTCACGACCGTGGAAAGTTAAATCCATCAGCCCAATTAGCTTGCAGTAAAGTTTATTCTTTCCTTATGGTAGAATCTTGGTCATCATATCCACTCCATTTTCTTCAGTGCCAACATTCTCCAGTGACAGTAGACCGGCTTCAAGTACGTCTTTCACCCAATGATATCATACATCAATGTGCTTCAATTTAGAATGGAATGAGTTCTTGTAGAGATGTATGACACTCTAACTATCACAAAGCACCTCCTACTTGTCATGTCTGAGACCCAGTTCCTGAATGAATTTCTTCATCCACAATATTTCTTTACAAGCTTCTGTCACTGCGATATACTCGGCTTCAATAGTAGATAGGGCGACACACTTTTACAGCTTGGACTGCCAGGAAACTGCACATCCAGCAAATTTTATCAAATATCCCCAGGTGAACTTTCGACTGTCAATGTCCCCAACTATATCAGCATCTGAGTAGCCCGCTAATTGAGACTCGTCACTTTCAAGACATAAGTACCTCTTGAAAGTTCCTCGAATGCATCTCATGATCCACTTGACCGCGGACCAATACTTCTTTTCTAGGTTAGACAGAAACCGACTGACTATACCCATAGCATATGTTATGTCTGACCTTGTGCATACCAGAGTGTACATCAAACTTTTCACAACTGAGGAATAGGGAACGCCTCTCATGTATGCTTTCTCTTCATCCGAAAATGGATACTGATGACTGCTTAGCCTGTGGTGGTTTGCCAATGGAGTGCTGACAGGCTTAGACTTGTCCATGTTGAAGTGTTGGAGTACATTCGCAATGTAACTTTCCTGGGACAACTATAGTCTCCCTGCCTCCCAGTCGCGAATAATTCTGATACCAAGAATCTGCTTCGCTGGTCCGATGTCTTTCATGGCAAAAGACCGCCAAAGTTGCTCATTTAACTTCTTTATCTGAGCACCATTCCATCTAACAATCAACATGTCATCCATGTACAGGAGAAGGATAACAAAATTATCTTTAAAAAACCTCTGTGTGAATACACAGTGATCACAAGTAGTCCACCGGTACCCTTGACTGACCATGATTGATTCGAACTTCTTGTACCACTGTCTTGGAGTCTGTTTCAACCCATGTAGGCTCTTCCTCAGACGATAAACAAGTTGCTCATTCCTCTTAACCTTGAACCATTCTAACTGTTCAATGTAAATTTCTTCTTCTAGTTCACCATGGAGGAAGGTCGTCCGAACATCCATCTGCTCCACTTCCAGATTTCGGGCGGCCATCAATCCCGACACAACCCTTATGAAGGACATCTTCACCACTGGAGCAAAGATCTCATCAAAATCAATCATCTACCGCTGACTAAAGTTTTTTACCACTAACCATGCCTTGTATCTTGGCTGTATAGTATCATCGGACGTCTTCAGTCGAAAGATCTACTTATTCTTTAGAGCTCTCTTTCGCTTAAGAAATTTAACTAAATCAAAGGTGTGATTATCATGGAAAGAACTCATTTCATCCTTCATGACTTTCAGTCATTTCTCCTCACTCTCGTCCTCCATAACCTTTTCAAAAGTCTCAGGTTCTCCGGCATTAATGAGTATAACATACTCACGAGGTGACAGACGGATGGACGGCAGTCTGTTTCGTGAGGATCGCCTGACAGGAACATCCTCGACCGGTTGAGGAATGTCTTCATTCTGATCTTTATTAGGTGTCGTAACCGCCTCACCATTGTCCTCGCCCACTTCAGAACCATTATCCTCGCCCTCCAGAGATACCAGACGGATAACTTTAACCATCACTTTGTCCGTCCGGTCAACATCAGACTTGGTCTTCTTACCGATATCTTCAATAGTTTCATCCTCAACAAAGACTACATCTCTTGATCGGATAAGTTTTCTTTTAGTTGGATCATAGAGTTTATAGCCTAATTCATCTTCACCATAATCCAGAAAGACATATTGTATCGTCTTTGACTCCAACTCGGTCCTTTCATCATTTGGAATATGAATAAAGGCTTTACATCCAAACAACCGTAGATGGTTTCAGATGGTTCCTTACCCGACAATATCTTCTTCGGCACTTCACCCTTCAAAGGTTTATTGGGAGACCTGTTTATGACGTAGGCCGTCGTTTTCAGTGCTTCGACCCAGAAATATGTGAGAAGTTTAACTTCAAAAAGCATGCACCGTACTCTTTCCAGGAGTGTGCAGTTCATCCACTCGGCCACTCCGTTCAATTGTGACGTTTTTTATGGTGTCTTTCGATATCTAATACTATGTAACCGGCAATAGGTACCAAAGGACCCTATGTACTCGCTGCCATTATCACTTCGGATGACTTTCAATTTTTTTCCCGTCTGACGCTCAACAAGAGCATGAAACAGCTCAAATATATCGAGGACTTGGTTCTTAGTTTTCAGTGGGTAGACCCACAGTTTCTTAGAACAATCGTCAATAAAAGAAACGAAATACTGAGCTCCACCAAACGACTTATTCTTAAAAGGTCCACACACATCTATGTGGACGAGATCGAGCAATTCTGCCTTTGACGCGGATGAGTCTTCATGAAATGAGACTCTTATTTGCTTGCTCGCCAAACCATAAGGACACGTCCTCAGTCTGTCCTCATTTACTTCGGGGACAAAGCCCTTTTTAGCCAAATGACACAATCCATGTACACTCATGTGACCCAACCTCTTGTGCCACAAGCCCTCGGACTCCTTGCTGATTGCAGCATTCACGTTCCCATCCACTGCGCCAGCCTTCATTACGTACAAGCCGGAGCACTTTTTCTCTTTTACCACAACAAGAGATCCTTTGATCAATTTTCACTTACTTTCGCAGAAGGTAATATAATAACCTTCATCATCCAACTGACCGGCTGAGATGATATTAAATCTGATGTCAGGGACATGTCGGACATCTTTTAACAGCAATTTCGTCCCATTATTGGTAACTAATACATCATATCTACCAATAATTTAGAATGTTCCTTCATTATCCATCCTTATCACTCTAAAATTTACTGGAGTATAGGATGTGAACAATCCCCTTTTAGACGTGGCATGCAAAGAGGCAACAGAATCAATTACCCAGCCGAACTCCTCATCCGTCAGGTTTGCCACGTTCTCTTCACACGTCAGTAGGAGATCGCCTCTTGTGACCACTGAGACGGAGAACTTCTCCTTACCTTGTCCATTTTCTCTTTTCTCTTTCTTTACCTTTTTACGCTTCCACTTGAAACATTACTTCTTGATGTGGCCCTTTTTACCACAGTGATGGCATTCAAAATTTTGATACATTGACCGAAATTTGTTACGACCTTTTTCTCCAGACTTCTGGCTGCGTCCTCTACTCCTTCCCCTAAATTCGGTCACAAGTATCTCAGAATGCAAGGACGTTGCGACTCCTTATGACCGCCTTGACTCATTCATGAGTAAGGATGCAATGACCTCGTCTAACTTGAAAGTGTCTTTTCCAAACAACATGACCGGCCAATGCCTTAGTTGACCGGTCATTGTTGCCCGTCCAAATATTTTCAGTCTACTGTGTTGACCGAAATTCATTCTACCTATCCTGTAGTAAATTCGCATGTTATCAGCCGGTCAACATCGTGTTGACCGGAATACATAATTTGACAGTCAACAACGTTGATCAAAATTTCTGTCTACCAAAAACTTTCAGTCAACAAATTCCTTGTGCATAATTCGCGGATATTCAGTACACAAGTCTTCGTACTTCGTTCGAGTCCTCCGACTATTAGAACTTTTACACGGGAGTGACCTCTAACACAAGTCATGGAAAATTCTTACGATTTTCATTTTACACAGCTTGCTTTAATAGTGTTATATAAATGTTCTATATTTTATGATAAAATCCCAAGAAGTTGACGAGTACAATTTTACACACAAATTTTCTGAATTATTAAGCCAAATATTTCAATAATTCAAGCACTTAGATTCATGGAACCAATGAATCCCAACCTGATCAAACTTGGGTTGCACTACGTGGTTCCAAACACAGGTCAACCTTTAATTTGTTTTTAAGACCCGGTGTTGGTCAGGTTAGTCCCCTATTCCACCTAGTCTACGACTAAACCCAACCTTTGCCGATCATCCCAAACAATAACATGCACCAAAATTAGATAAATATCGTCAGCCAAATAAAGGGTGGTTAGCATAGGGATAACACTACGGTTTTCCCCCTCCTTGTTGCCGCAAAACGGAAGGCACGGTGACCGCTCGGACAAACCACTCGGACGCCAACAGAGATGAACCGTCCGAACGGACGGCCAACAGTAGAGATAGAATATGTGAGAAAATACACACACGATTTTAACGTGGAAAGATCCTTCTCAACTAAGGAAAAAACCACAAAAGAATACATTATAAACAGTTGATTGTTTACAATAATGTTAGCTACACAAATCCAAACAAAGAAAACAATCACAAGTATATATCTCTCAATCTCTCTAGAAAAGTGTCTCTCTCTCTATCTTTACAGCAAAAGCTTGCCCACAGCTCTCTCTATGCACGCACAAGTGATGCCCTACATTATTTCCTGCAAACAAAGAGCACAAGTATATATATATATATATACAAGAGGCCTAGTGGGCGGCCAGCCACCCTAGCAGTAGGGTGGCAGGACCACGCCTCCTAGGCCTGCCACAGCAGGCACACGCCTGGCGTGCAGAGTGGTGGGTCTGTCGCCCATTGGAAGTTGTAGCCACTTCAAACTTCCATCAGGGTGGGTCAATTGCCCACCTGGAAACGCAACTGTAGCAGGCCTACAAAGAGAGAAAGAGTCAACGCCTAGACTTTCAGAGTCCTCGTCCATGTCTTTAGCTATCTCTCGGACATGACTCATTCAACTGGTCCTCGTTCATTTTGACAGACTTCTCTAACTTATATTCGCGGACCTATCCAAAAGTTCGCGTCCATTTTCTTCCACATGTCCACGGACAAATCACCACGGAAGGAGTGACCCCAACAAACTTCCACTCACTCCTCACGATCGAGTGAGAGCGAAGTTAGTCAGACCGGCAATGTCACAATAAGCTTCCAGCTTTCCCTTTGGCAAAACCTTGGTTAACATGTCCGAGCCATTGTCATCTGTTCGGACTTTTCCTATGGATAGCTGCCTTTCATCAAAAACATCTCTCACCCAATGATATCGAACGTCAATGTACTTCGACTTGGAATGGAATGAGGAGTTTTTGCACAAGTGTATAGCACTTTGGCTATCATAGAGGACCTCGTACTTTTCTTACCTTAGACCCAACTCTTGGACGAACCTTTTCATCTAGAACATTTCATTGCAGACTTCGGTCATGGCAATGAATTCTACCTCCGTAGTTGAGAGGGCAACGCACTTTTACAACTTGGATTGCCAGGAGACTGCCCCTCCCGCAAATTTCATCAAGTACCCGGACGTTGATTTCCGATAGTTAATGTCCTTGGCCATGTCGGCGTCCGTGTACCCAACCAGTTGAAGCTTCTCCCCTCCAAAATGAAAACCCATTTTTGAAGTCCCACGGAGATATCTGAAAATCCATTTCACCACAGACCAATGCTCCACTCCTGAGTTTGAGAGAAATTGGCTGACAAGACCAACCGCATAAACAATGTCCGGCTGCGTACACACGGCCGCGTACATCAGACTACCAACAGCTTAGGAGTAAAGGATCTTACTCATGCGTGCTTTCTCTGTGTCCGAGGACGGACACTGTTACTTGCTCAGCCTAAAGTGATTGGCCAGAGGGGTACTGACAGGCTTGAAACTTTCCATATTGAATCGCTGAAGCACCTTTTCAACATAGTCTTTCTGGGACAGCCAGAGCTTCTTGTCCCCTCGGTTGCGAAATATTCTGATCCCCAGAATCTGTTTCGTTGGTCTGAGGTCCTTCATGGCAAATGATTGCCCCAATTGGTCTTTCAGCTTCCTGATCTGAGCACTGTTCTGTCTGACAACTAGCATGTCATCCACAGAGGAAGAGGATGACGAAATCGTTCTCGGAGAATCTCTGGACAAAGACACAGTAGTCGGAAGTAGTCTTATGGTATCCTCGTCCGACTATGACAGACTCAAACTTCCGATACCACTATCTCAGAGTTTGCTTTAACCCGTACAAGCTCTTCCTCAAACGACAGACCAGTCCTTCCTTCCCCTCGACCTCGTACCCTTTTGGTTGCTCCATATAGATCTCTTCCTCAAGATCACCATGAAGAAATGTTATCCGAACGTCCAGTTGCTCTATCTCCAGATCCAAAGCTGCTGCCAGTCCAAGTACTACACGGACCGAGGATATCTTGAAAACTGGTGCAAATATTTCATCAAAGTCAACGCAAGGACCCTTGACCACAAGCCGTGCCTTGTGTCTTGAGTGCAAAGTATCCTCGATCGTTTTCAATCGGAAGACCCATTTGTTCTTTAGGGCCTTCTTCCCCCTGGGTAGCTTAACCAGCTCAAAGGTATGGTTCTCATGAAGGGATGTCATTTCTTCTTTCATGGCCTCAAATCATTTGCCCTTCTGAGCACTTCTCATGGCCTCGCCAAAGTCCTCAAGTTCTCCTACATCAGTGAGCATGACGTACTCACTTGCTAGCAGGCAGATGGACGGACGTCTCTCCCTAGACGACCATCTCACAGGGGCCACCTCGGCCTGTTGAGGTGCCTGATCTTCAACCTGATTCTCCTGAGGGGTTGGAACCGCCTCATCATTGTTACTGCCCATTCTTGGTCAGCCGACCTCGGACTCAAGAGGTACTGAACGGACAGCTTCAACGACAACTCTGTCCGTCTGGGAAGTGTTGGGTTGAAACTTCTTCTCTTTCCCAATGTCCTCGATGGTCTCTTCTTCAACAAAGACCACGTCTTGAGACCGGACCAACTTCCTTTCTATTGGATCATAGAATCTATACCCAAGTTCGTTTTCGCCGTAGCCCAAAAAGACGCATTGCTTCGTCTTTGGCTCTAGCTTGCTCCTCTCATCTCTCGGAACATGAACAAAGGCTTTACAGCCAAATGTCCGAAGATGGTTGTAAGTTGGTTCCTTGCCGGTCCAGATCCTTTCTAGGACTTTCCCGTCCAAAGGCTTACTGGGCGACTAGTTGATCACGTGGACGGCTGTCTTCAAGGCCTCGGCCCAAAAGGATCCCGGAATCCTGGCATCAGACAACAAGCACCTGACCCTTTCCATCAGGGTACGGTTCATCCTCTCGGCCACGCTGTTCAATTGTGGCGTCTTCGGTGGAGTCCTCTGATGTTTGATGCCATGTGCTCTACAATAGGCATCAAAAGTCCCAATATACTCTCCACCATTGTCACTCCGGATGGCCTTCAACTTTCTCCCGGTATCACGCTCAACGAGGACATGAAACTGCTCAAAGATTCCCACGACTTGGTCCTTGGTTTTGAGCGGGAACTCCTACAATTTCCTCGAGCAATCGTCAATGAATGAGACAAAATACTGTGCTCCTCTAAAAGACCTTTTCGAGAGGGGTCCACACACATCTGTGTGGATGAACTCTAGGACCTCGGACCTACTGGATGATGCGTCTCCCTGAAAGGAGATTCTCTGTTGCTTCCTCGCCATGCAGTGAGAGCAAGTTCTCAACTTTTCTTCATCCAACTTTGGGATGAAATCCTTCTTGGCCAGATGACTCATGCAACTCTCACTCATGTGTCCGAGCATTTTATACCACAGGCCCAAGGATTCCATGCATCTTGTGGCATTCACCTCTGCCACCTCAGCCGTGGCTTTTAGCGCATAAAGGCCTAATGTTTTTCCTCCTCGGGCAACCACCATGGATCCCTTCGTCAGCTTGAAACTGCCGTCACAAAAGATGTTACAGTAGCTTTCGTCATCAAGCCGTCCTACTGAAATGATATTCATACGAATATCCGGCACATGTCGGACGTCCTTCAAAATCAGTCGGGCTCTATTATTTGTCACTAAGGAGACGTCGCCCCGTCTAATGATCTTGAACGTCTCCATGTTGCCCATCTTCAATACTTCGGGGGCACTCGGAGTGCAAGTAGAGAACAACTCTTTCATGGAGGCGACATGTATGGATGCGCCAGAATCCACCACCCAGTCAGAGGCTTACTCGGCCACGGTCACAGAGTCCTCAACTTCGCAGGCCAAAAGAAGGTCACCTCCTGTGACAAGAGAGACCGAAGACGCTTCCACGCCACATCTCTCTTCACCCCTATTTTTTTCAGCGTTTTCACACTTTCACTTGTAACAAAACCTCTTGATGTGCCCTTTCTTACCACAATGATGGCACTCCATGCTCTGATACCGAGAATATGACTTACTCCGCCCTTCGTCTTCAGACTTTGGGCCACGTCCTCGGCTCCTTCCCCTTAATTCGGTAACAAGGACTTCGGAGTGCTGAGAGGTGGACGTACCCTGAGACTGTCGTCTCACATCCTCATTCAATACAGCTCCTTTAGCCATCTCCAAAATCACAACGCCGTCAGGAGCTGTGTTGGCAATAGTGATCCTCATAACCTCCTATGAGTCCGGGAGGGTTGCTAGAAGCCAGAGTTCGAGCACCTCGTTCTCAAATTTGATCCCCATGCCACTCAGGCGATCAACACAGCCCTGAAATTCGTTTAGGTGGTCAGCGACAGATGGGCTGTCCTTATACAGAATCTGCATGAGCTTCATCAAGTGAAAAACTTTGTTATTGCCGATCTTGGAGGCATACAGCTTCTGTAATTTCTCCCACAACGTCTTGGCATTCGTCTCTCTTCTAATGTGGTTGTACACGTTATCATCGACGAATTGCCGGATATAGCCACACACTTGCTTGTGCTCCAGTGTCCACTCCTTGTCCATTTTTACCGCCGGTTTTTGTGTGGCAAATACCGGATTATGCATGGACTTTATAAAGAGCAAGTCTGACATCTTACTCTGCCAAGTGTCAAAATTGGTTTCGTTTAAGCAAGTCATTTTGCTCCCGACCTCCATAGCAGCCAGCAACAAGTTCACTGTTTAAAGAACCACGTCTCTGATACCACTTGTTGGCGCAAAACGGAAAGCACACTGACCGCTCGGACAGACCACTCCGACGCCAACAGAGATGAGCCATCAGGACGGATGGGCAATAGTAGAGATAGAATAAGTGAGAAAACACACACACGATTTTAACGTGGAAAGAACCCTTCTCAACTAAGGGGAAAAATTACAAAAGAATGTACTATAAACAGTTGATTGTTTACAATAATGTTAGCTACACAAGTCTAAATAAAGAAAACAATCACAAGTGTATATCTCTCAATCTATCTAAAAAAGTGTCTCTCTCTCTCTATCTTTACAGTAAAAGCTTGCCTACAGCTCTCTCTATGCACGCACAAGTGATGCCCTACATTATTTCCTGCAAACAAGGGGTACAAGTATATATATATATATATACACAAGAGGCCTAGTGGGCGGCCAGCTACCTTAGCAGTAGGGTGATAGGACCACGCCTCCTAAGCCTGCCACAGCAGGCGCATGCCTAGCGTGCAGAGTGGCAGGCCTGTCGCCCATTGGAAGTTGTAGCCGCCTCAAACTTTCAATCAGGGTGGGCCAACTGTCCACCTAAAAACGCAACTATAGCAGGCCTACAAAGAGAGAAAGAGTCAACACCTAGGCTTTCAGAGTCCTCGTCCATGTCTTCAGCTACCTCTCGGACATGACTTCTTCAACTGGTCCTCGTCTGTTTTGACAGACTTTTCGGACTTATGTTCTCAGACCTATCCAATAGTTCGCGTTCATTTTCTTCCACATGTCCGCGGACAAATCACCACGGAGGGAGTGACGCCAACACTCCTGTGATGAGGAAAGAATTTATTTATGATTGGGGCCCGCCACAGGGGGTCAAAAAAATTGCAAAAGAAAAAAAAAAAGTGAAAAAAGGGCAGAAAAGAGGGCAAAGGAGCAATACGAGGGAACCATGACATCTCATTTGATTCTATTTTGTCATCTTTCCTTTTTTCGCCTGAACTTTAACCATTAATGAGAATAAAACTAAAACGAGTTTCCAGGGATTAACTGCCACAGCATTGAAGTACATCATAAAAACTGTTATTGACCAGCTATTTCAACAAAACACGACTAATTGAAACAAAATATTGAGAAGCATGATGAGCCCTACAAAATAAATACAGGAACGAAGGAAAGGTATTTTACCTCTTTTGAACTAGTAACTTCATCTGCAACAAGTAAAAGATCACGAGTAACTGCAATTACTGTCCTCTTCATCATCATCACTTCCCACAGCTTGGCATTCAATTCAGTTGAAAAAAACAAGTATGAACACAACAAAAAAAAGTCAACCACTTTCTGTTGGAAGAGGGCAAGGGAAAATTTTGTAATGCATTTTGAAGTTATAAAGAAATATTAACACATAAATTACAAAAAAAATGCTCTGAATTTAGCCGATATGACCTCAGTTAGGAGTCAATTATAACAATTGCCAGATACCAATAATACCTCACGAGCAGTTTTTCCTCAGATACAAGGAAAAACATCTATCTAAATTACTAGCTCATTACAGGAACCAATAAACAGGAACTCTGGTGAACAAGCCAATATCTAGAAATAAAGCAATAGGTCAAATTCTTTTGTAACAATTTTCTTTAAACTCCTTCAACAAAGCCATGATGGAATTCAAACGACACAGCAAAATCCAAATCCCCCAACATCATCAAGTACCCTGCTCTCCCTATTAAACACAATGAACAAAAACAATACATGCAATCAAATACATAAAGTTGCATAAATAATTTTATGTGAAAATCCTTTTCAACTAATAAAAAACCACTGGACCCTACTTTCAAACTATTCCACTATAATGAGAATAGGTTACAAATAACTCCCTCTGAGTTAGCCACTTCACAACCACAACCCGTGTAAAGAATCGGTTAATATTAACCCCAGAACACCGAGCAACCAAACAATAGAATATAACAAGAAGACGAACAAGCAAGCACTAATATATTCTGTAACCGAAGTTAGAACAATATACCCAAACTTGATGAATGATAGAACTCAAATCCAACCGCAAATGGGCGCCCAAATCTTTACCTTCTTCTCTCTTCTCATTTTTCTCACTTAGTGCAGCACTCCTTGTACAAAATGGTTCTCAGGTTTACCCTAAAATCATAGCATACTATTTTATACCCGCTCTATGCCCTTTAGGTGTAAAAATCACTCTTTTTTGTGTATGTGCACCATTCAAGCATATATCAGGTGCTGAAATTCTATCCATATTGGCACAAAAGCCCATCATGCGCTGCTCATGTGTGCCACTAAAAAATGCTTTCACTCGAGCAAGCCACTAGATGATATGTCTAATGGATGCAAAACTCACAAGGAAGTGAACCGAAAAAGCCAACAAACCAGTCTTGGTTGTTCAACCTGGTAACATATACCTTGTTTCAAAATATACCACCAAGATAGAACATTATGAAGAGAGAGTATCTGGCCATTGTAAATCCCATCATATGAGAGCCTTTAGGCAGGCCGAGAAAAGTAGGAAGCAGAAAGCACAAGGGAGAGAAGTTTGTTGCAGTTGGCACATGCAACGCATATTGACTGCCAAAACACATCTAATAAAGTGTAGCCCATTGTAAATCCCATCATATGAGAGCCTTTAGGCAGATTGAGAAAGGTAGGAGGCAGAAAGCACAAGGGGGGAGAAGTTTATGGCAATCGGTCATGCAACAAACACTGACTGCCAAAACACATCTAATAAAGTGTAGTGCAATTGAACAAATCATGTTTCCCACCACAGAATTTAAACCCAGGAACTCTTAAACAAAAAATTTCTTTATTCAGCAATTACAGCTTCTCAAATTTTCAAGAACAGGGAATGTGTACAATCAGGCATATATAAGGTAACTGCAGGATTGATTTTGCCTTCACCAGAACTGCATTAATTTTAATGTATACAACAGAAGAAAAACAATGAAATAGAGGTTTACAACAGAATAAGACATGTAAAATGCCTGCTGTATTGCATTTGCCTTCTCCAGAATTGCAGTAATGGAAAGACTAGTTGTGGGACCTGTCTTGCTGGTTCAGTGAACCTAAAGTTGAGCGACTGGGTTATGGAAAGCATGAAAGTTTAGTTAGTGGATATATCCAAATCCCATCATCCTTAAGTTAACACAACTGAGTAAGACGTCAGACTGCTCAGTTTCTTTCAAGTTTCTAAAGAAATTTAGTAGTGGAAATTATAAAACTGAATCACAGGTAACACAACCAGCATTTGAAAGAGGTCTCAATACTAGCACACGTTTTTTTGCAGCTTTATCTGGTTGGCCACCCAGGAAGCTGCAGCTTTTTATTGCCACTGCTTAGAAAAAGTAAAAGTCAACAAACCCTTTACTAATCCTAGAAGAGTAAGACAAATTTGAACAGAACTATTTTGGATTATGTTAAGGAAGAATATTGAAGTTATTCCATTTTCAGGTTGAGCCCGTCTTGGATTTCCCAACTATTTTTTGGGCCATAAAGAGCACATGTATTTAGGTAACTCCTTTGAGAATACAGGGTTTAGACCCACAATCACCACTTAAATACAAGTCTGCTGACCTAATCATTTGACACGGAATTTGCCAACAACTCAAGACCTAGCATCCTCAATTATCATTCAATTCAGTTGAAAACATGACCGTTAGAAAACAAAAGGGCTTAAACTAGATTCAACAAGCGATATAGATAAACTCTCCAATCAAAGCTTCCTTTCAAGAAATCCGAAGTACATTACTTGTAAAACGATCAGCCAAGCTATGCATAATCCATTCTAAACCAACCCATGACTGGGCCCATCTTGAGTGAATTTTGATCACAATTAGGTACCGGACC
Organism: Nepenthes mirabilis; assembly: GCA_025585075.1. Taxonomy (NCBI): domain Eukaryota; kingdom Viridiplantae; phylum Streptophyta; class Magnoliopsida; order Caryophyllales; family Nepenthaceae; genus Nepenthes; species Nepenthes mirabilis. The sequence goes on from JAODPA010097387.1 coordinate 16,375, forward strand.
ACAAGAAAAAGTGAGTCATGTACTTTCAGTTGTATTTGATGCAAGAAATCTTTCCTCTCATCTACTATCCTTCCATTTTCAGCCTCCTTATTTTATGTTTGGCCCTTCAATTTCTGCTCATCTGGTTTCTGAAACCACAAAATATGCACCCGTTACATGATTGAAATGCGGATGCAGAATGCATGCCCACAGCAACAACACCAACACAGGCATAAAACAGTAAGAGAAGAGATGGGTTGTTTCTCATTGTCTTGTTAGCTGTGTCTTCAGTTCTATCAATAAACTTAGCTGCAAAGTATTGACCTCTGGAACCAACCAAAACAAAGGTAATGCATCTACAGTGCCCTCATGGCCACAAATCCCATCAGGTTATCTAAGCTTCATTTTGGAAGTTCCAAAGCCGTTAATTGGTTGGAAGGATGTCTTCATATGCTCAAGTGCCGGAGAAGATAGACGTGAATCCTGTTGTTCTTTCAATTCTCTATCTAGGAAGGAATGACACAACAGCCCAAATCACTCATTTTCAAAAATACCAGATTTTGTGGGACATTCAATTTTAGGATTCCCATCATAGCCTACAGATCCAGTTATTAGAAAAACATTTTCTGATGTTGATTGTTCTTCACACACATAAAAGACTCCGTTAGATGTGGTTTTGACATCAACTGGCTCGTTAGCCTCAGGAAGCATTACAGTAGCATTACTCAGGTCGTGACCAAGAGAGTGATGAAATCTATTTGTATAATAAGAATAAAAAAATTCACCCAGTTTCCCGTCCAAACCAGAATGTGCAAATTGAGATGTACCACTAACGGGGACAACATCTTTGCATTCTTTGGAGTTTAGAGTATTATTGTCAGATTTGAAGGCCCTGACCAATAAATCAAGTTTTCCTGCAAGTTCATCACTCTTGAGCATGGGATTTTGATGCAACAGACCAATTGCATTACCTTCACCACTAATCACAAAGTCATGAACCCACAGTTTGAAATGCTAAAATCTGCAGGTTTTGATGGCTCAAGCGCCTAAAGGTATCCATTTGTCCAGAACATTGGGGAACCAACAGTGGAAGATTGAGCAAGAACCTTCTGAGATGCAAAATGTGTATCATTAATTGTATCAATGATTGGAGCTTGTATATTGGTGACTCTGGACCCAGATGATGCAGATTCACATACAGAAGACTTTGGACCTGAGCCATCAGCACAGGCACAAAAATCACTGTCCAGCATATTTAGGATCGAAGATGATTTGATACTTCGGGGTAACTGTTCATCACCCAGACACATAGGAGGGATTGAATCAGCTGGGTTTTGGGAAAGTTCTCCTTGTGGGAGATGGCAGGATGACAGAGAGTGTTGCAAAGAATCATGGAGTGAAAGCATGGAAGAAATTGAATTTTATGAATTGTTGAAAACCCCTTTTTCCAAGTGATCACAGGAGATAAAAGGTGTTTCAGATTCTGGTAGATGATCCTCAACATTTTCTGACTTCTGCTCATTGTTTGAATAATTTATCAAAGCATCTCCAGCATTTGAGTACAATTCCACTTCTCTTTTCATTTGGCAGTAGAATTTGTTTTCAGATTCTGATTTGATACTATTAAAGTGCACAAACACAGTTTCTGTTTCACTTTGAATTCCACTGAGCTGATTACAATAAAAATTCAAATTGGGAGCATTTTCACCTTCAAATAAGGTATCCACTTGATTGACACTTTTCACATTAATTGGCTCCAAAGCATGCTCATGAAGTTCAAAGTTTGTCTCAACAACATCTGGAACTTCATCAACACCAGAATTCAGACCTGAAGGCCCCACCACTTCTGCCATCTCATCCCAAGTGACACTAGATGAACTAAGGGCTTTTTTCTCCTGCACCAAACTACTTGGAGTATCATAACCCAAAAGTGCAGTCTGTTCATCACAGTAAACTGGTGGGAGGGCATTGGTCCTTTGTTCATCTAATCCAGAATATGGTTTCAAGGTCATTGCTTCATCAGGTTGTATGGATGAACTTAGATGGGAAACACATTCATTTGAACCAACCCCATCTCTTGATCAAAGAGAATCTGACTGGTCTTCTTTTGCTATGCCAAATTTTATTGTCACCTCAAGTTTGTATATGATTCGAGTGGGAGATAATTTCCCTCTGTGAGTTGGGGAAGAAAACTGAAATCTGCAAATCATATATTACACAACTTGATTAAATGACCGCATGGAAGATGTGTATTTTATTCTTTTTTAACAAACAAAGATGTACCTTACTTATTGGCCTGCAAATAGAATTTCATATAGAATTGTTTACTTGGTTGCTCTGATCTTCTTTTCTGTAAATTGATTCCAATGATGTACCAGTTAGTTGTTAACAGGACGAAAATTATGGTAAGGTTTTGATATGGTTACAATAAAGCATGATAACACAGAAGAACTGTAAATTAAAAAAGTCTCTAGTAAATGCACTAGAAAAATTGTTACATTTCCCTACATGAACTTCATATATATGTATCTACATATATACGTACATACATATACATACATACACACACACACACACACACATATGTGTCGCTGTATATATATGTATATTTATAAATATTTGGAATTTCTCATTGACATCAAGAACATGGCTAGAGGTGTGGATCCATGGACTAAACATTAACAGCAGTAGGAGGAAACATAATGTGAACTGAGTAATCTACTAAATTGTGCTCCCTTACACGGTAGGAATCCCAATAAGGGATAGATGGAGTAGTCTCCATCTTTAAGAGAATGCACATCTGCATGAATGAAATGCATGTCAGTGTAGATTCAGAATAACCAGGGCATCGCTTCAGAGGATGCCCATGCAATGCAATTTCAGTTATGAAACAAAACTGCAAGCTTGAAGAACCCAACTTCTAAGAAGACCCAAACTGAGTTTCTTATATCCCATTAACAGAGCAATCCTCTTTGGACAGTGCCATTTGGCATTCATTTAAAATCTATTTATTCATCAAAGAAACAGAGGATTGTTCTTACATAATAACCTACAAATGGGTAAACCTTGAGAACACAGTAAGGTGCCCCATTGAAACCTAGGAGTCACGGGTTTAAACCAATCAATCTACAATGCATGGATAATGTTTCATACATTTGAGCTTCTCATAACCAATGATGTGGCAACCTTGTGCAATGGATTGTCCCTTTTTACTGATCAACGAACAAAAGATTGCCTTACATAACAAACAACAAATGCTTGACCCATACCAGGTGTGTATGCAAAATGTATGTGGCTCATATGACAAAATAGCCTCTTCAAGAGGAGGCAGTGCAGCTTCAACAAGCCAAACACAAGTCATTACTTAATGGCTTCTAGAAGAAATAGACATGACTTACTTCTGCAAACCATGGAAAACCTCTTCAGCAAACCAAGATATCACATATGCACAGTAGACAAATAATGGCATATTATGTAATATATTATGCATAGTATAACACAATAAAGACAACAAATTTATATAACCAATCGCACTTAATGAGACATAAGGTTTTGTTATTGTACAATATAACACAGTAAAGAAAATACGAGCACATAAATAAACAAAAAATTTAACAACACATCAATCTTAATTATTGTTAAATAGTGTCATCATCATACTAGTTTCTCAACTCACTTCAGAAGAATTTCTGGAGCCATGGAAAATCCATAGCTCTTCCCACTAGTATTGGGATATTATATAGGTAAAAAGGCTACATAGCAGTAAATAACATTTATTTGATCAACAAATGAATTTTTTTTTTTCCTCAGCAAATTAGAAAATTAGGACTGGTGTGTTCAACAGGGACATCAATCTCTACACACAGGAAGCATTCAAATATACTTTAGGAACAGAGATTTATATTCTGCAAGCAAAGTTAAAGCATGGACAAAAAATTGCACACGGAAGAAAGGGGAAAGAGATTGTATTCAGGAAGTTGGGTTAATCTTCCCAATGTAATCTACTGCAGCCTACCTTTACACATCGTTTGCAGATGTTTAGTGTGAAGGGGTAATGGAAAGTTAAGTGCCAAGGATCGTTCTAAATGACTAATAACTTGCTTAACAATGTTACAGAATTATCATGCACATATGCAACAAGGGATCAGTCTCCTTTCAATAAGTTAAAATAGTGGCTCCATCACCATTTCAAGCTGAGGATTGCCCCTGGCCACAGCAACTCCATCAGTAGAATAACATCACATCAAGCACAATAAGCAAACGCACAAGCACATCACATCACATCAAGCACAATAAGCAAACGCACAAGCACATCACATCACATCAAGCACAATAAGCAAACGCACAAGCAGTGCTTCCGTTTTCAGCATCAATATTTGATCTCTTGTTACCTTCATAAGGCACCAAACCACCACTTCCACAACCTCTATTATCATCCCCCCTCCAACATTGACCTAAGTTCTGTAAGCATGAGTAAAGTCGGGGATTACTACTATTACCATTCAGCAAGAACCATGGAAGCACTTCCACCACCACCCCCCGACTGAATTGCTTTACTGCCCTTGAAGTAGATAGTGAGATAAAAATCACCATTCAATTCCACGACCGTTACTAACACAAAAATTACTTGACCCTAGAATGAGCTTCAACAGGACTTAATTGCAAATTAGAAACTTGGGGAATTACAGATCAGGTATATCCACTAGTCCTCTTTCTCATAAGAGTATATTGTTGGTCTTTACAATCCAACAAATTAAAATCGGTTACTATGCTATCCCTTATTAAAACAGTAACATAATCATTTTCATTCTATTATGATATCGGAATGTCAATTAAATGGCTTACTGTCAGACCTGAATCATGGAACGAATTATATACAGATAAACTTAGAAAACGTAAGCAAGCTTACAAATTCTTTTTTCACCTTCGTTGATTCAACACTTAGTACGTAGCTTGCATGCACTTAAATTTAACACGCATAAAGGCAAAGGTGAAGACAATTCAAAATTCATAGAACCTAGTTACATCAGATTTGAAACTTTGAATCCATTAATTCTGCAATTTCAAAATAAAAGCCAATCGAGGAAAGAGAGGGCAAGCAGAGATGCGAACTCAGCAAGTTCGCCTAATTGGCGCAAGATGCCAACGAGAGCAGCCACGGTTACTCCATCAAGAACAACCTTCGGATCTTCTCTGTCCGCCTCTTCATGGTAGAGGTCCAGCACTCCCAATCCGTACTCCCTCTTCACATCAAATCTCACCAGCGGCATCTTCCTTCTCTCTGCATCCTGAAAAATTGAAAACGGTTTCTTGTTCCCTTAATTTTGGTAAATTCATCAGAGAGAGAGAGAGAGAGAGAGGAAAGACTGAAGGTGCCACAGAAAGAGATAACAATGCAGGAACTGAAGCAATGGCAGACTGACGACATTTGGATTTTGCACTAAATGTAGGGAATAATGAGTGGCTGTCGGACAAGGAAAGAGGGAGGAAAAGAGAGGCTGCGCAGAGAGAGAGGAGCACTTTAACTGCCGAGTAAAGAGGGGACGATGAGATGGAAGGTTGGGCTGCTGCAGCAGCCACTGTTGAGAGCTACAAAGACCGACATTCTCGTTCACTGACTACTCTGATCCAATGGTGTTAAATACATTATAAAGGATTTATTTATTTGGATCTTTTATGTATAACCGTGTTATATTGATATAATATATTTATATGGTAGATTATATATGATGCGATATGAGATTTATAAATTTTAATT
>JAODPA010097398.1:2472-22458 GCA_025585075.1 Nepenthes mirabilis
ATAAAAAATAAAATCAAATATCTTCTAATGGGAAAGAAAATCAGATTGAAAATCTCTTTTAATTGAAAATCAGATTAAATTTAATTTGAAAATCAAATCAAATATCTACATCTATGATATTTACATCACTATGTCATCGCATAACCCTATTTATCATGATACAGTTAACTAGAGTCTTGCCCAAAGTGGTTACATTTCTTCCCGTTCAGCAAGAACTATTTTCCAACTGGAGGAGGATGCAGTCTTGTGGACTAGATTGGTGTGGACGCCTTGTAGAATTACAAACTCACTCCTTTGTTCTTTGGCTAACAACAATCCTCTTTGCTCCCTATGTGGTAATCAAGTTGAATCACATCATCAACTCTTCTTCCTATGTAACTTTTCTCGGAAGGTGTGGGGGTCATTTTGTACTATGAGTTGATGTCCATGGCCATTTCATGTGTGGCTTAATGCAATGTGGTGTGCCGGGTCTAGATGGAAGGGGACAAATCATGCTTAGATGATATTTAGTTTGTTGCTTGCAATGGTTGTGTACTTCATTTGGCATACAAGGAGCAATGTAATGTTTAATGCGGAGCCGGTTCCGGATCCTAGATGAATTACTAAGCAGATTTATCATTATGTTTGGGATAAGTTATTTACTATTGTTTGGCTGGTGACAACCTCTTATCGATCCATGTTGAGACGTTGGGGGCTGCCGTTGTCATTGATGCGCACTGTGGGGGTTCTTTTAACCAGATGTAGGCCTTGTTTCTACATTGTAAGGACGAGCATTGCATCCTGAGCCTAGCGACCGTGTTTTGTGGTTCTGGAATTTTGGGACCGTTTGCTCATTTTTCGTAACTGTACAGATTTTACTTTTCTTTACACAAATTAGTTGCTTATGAAAAACGTCAATTGGAGCATAAATTGCTAGTGTAACAAGCATAAATCGTGGGCATGCAGCATGGCTCGGGAGATGGAGCGTATACAATGTGGCTAAGGACGTGAATCTTGTGCAACATGGCTTGGATGAGATGGAACCTAAATCATAACTACACAAATAGTCATGGATGAGATGAAACGATAACATGCGTTTGAGACCTTTGATAAATTGTAGTGTTGCAAAATTTGAGCTCACAGAGGAGAGGGAGATTTGGGAGTGTTTGATGAGGATTATATTCACACAAGAGGGCAAAGTTGTTGGCATGGGTGAGTTGAAAAAAGTTCAAAAGATTTTAGAATAGTAATGTATAAATGTGTTAACCCTCATAATCTTAGAGCTTAAGTTTTGGAGTATAGATGAAACCCAACTCATGTGAATATCCCCTGCATGTGTTAACAGAGGCACATGTTGCAAGGGATGTAATCTAAACAGCGCTGGCACTCTTCTAGGGTTAATATATCATTGGTAGACACATTCAAACACATTTTAGACATAATGATCTATTCTGTAATTTTTTAAAAAATAGAGTTCTTAATATTAAATTAAAGAAAATTAGAGTTATTTTGTAATTTAGAAATAATTTAAAACGTAATCATCAGTTGTTTTTTCAAGAAACAATCTAATCACCCATTTTGCAATCACACTGAAAACTATTGTAAGAAACAATTAAGTTCCTCCTGTCAAATGACTAACAGATATGGAACAGCCAACTTAAGGAGAGGAACCTAAGAGAGGAAAAAAATAAGTACGGGAAAGAAGAGTAGCAGGGGGTTGGAGGGCAGGGGTGGAGCATAGACAGAGAGAAGAAAAGTAAAAGAAAGAAAACTATAAACGACTTTCTTTCAATTTTGCAACCCAAAATAGGGTACCAGCTGATTTACTTTCAGCACCTTTGCTTCAAACTACAAGGGAAACTTTAAGGGTAAAATTGGGTAAGAATCCAAAGAATAGAACTATTGAAATTGCTTGAGCATGCATCACTACTTCTTACGGTAGATAGTGAGTACATATGAGGAATCTCCGGAAGAGGGTAGACAAAAGAAAAGAGCAGAGAAGTCGAAAAACAAAAAAAAAAAGGTCGTAAACTTCAATTTTTCTGAGAGTGATGATTATTTTGTTAATGAGTGAATCTCAACATTTAAGTAAGTCTGTCTCCAACTAGACTATTAAAGTCGATGATCCTTTGTTTGTGAGTCCCAACACTAAAGAGACTATCCAATGGTTAAGTAATTTCCTAATCAAGGTTACGCATTTATCCCTTTTATTTTCTCTTATTATTATTTATTATTTTTAAATGTTCAGTTGTTGATTTGGTATTTTTTCCTGTATTCCACCATGTGTCTTAGAAATTTTTTTTTTCCAGTTAAAAGATTTATTGAGATTTCACATCTTTTTACTAAGTCCCTCCATCTGCCTCTGGATGAAACCATCAGCAACTGAAATCTTCTCCCTCCTACTGCATAACCTTGCTGACATTTATACTTGTTCTTCTGATAGCAACTGCTAAAACAAACCATCCACATGCTCAACAATGTAAACACATAATCAATCCACAAGAAAAAACCACTAAAGCAACTTCAGAGGTACATCTACAATTGAAACAGAGCAGTAGATGAAAATTCCTTTTTTTGCTGATATTTTTATTTCCATTCAGATAAGTACACTTCAATAAAAATAGGTATCCAAGGTGGTGTGTCTAGGCAGAAGAACAAAACTTGCGCAAAACAATGCCGCAACAAAATTAAAGGCAGCCACTTTGTTCACAAAATGATGATCAAACATTCAGAAACAACTTGTCCATTGCTGATTTACCTTCAAAGAGGGAGAAAAATCCTCCAAAGCTCATTTGATTTAAGATCTTAGATCAAATCGATATATTAATATTGATTTGATCCGAGAGCCCCGATTGAATTAACCATTTAATGAGCATTCTCAATATTATGCCTCGAAGATGATTGGCAAATGGAATATAGTTTCAGATATCTCTTTACCTATCGTGTGTTTGTACTCTCTCCACAGCCAGCCTGACAACAACCATGATCTTAATCACCATTAAAAAAATAAAAAAAGAAGATCAGCAGCATCATAAACCAACTCCCACTGGGTTCTAGCCCATGTATACTATTTATGACAGGTGATAACACATTCAGCTGCTTCTTTACACAAATAGCAGCTATGTTTCACAAATTTACCCTCTTTTGAAGATCGCTTCCGGTTATAATCTTGGCCCAGGCAGCCCCTGCCAGAGGAGTCACCTTAATCAAAGCTTTTGACTTCATTCCTCATCAATTTCCTTCAAAAATCAGTCCTGCCTCCTTACACCAAATATTTATTGGGCTTCATAGAAAAATTAAAATAACAAATTTCCATGATAGTAAGGCATCCCTCTAGCCTCAGCCCTCTCTGACACTGACGAGTGACAATCACACTAATCCAACAAAGAAATAACAGCAGCATCCCATGAACAACATCTATTCACATGCATGAAAGAACCACCAAAACATCTTTTGAACACTCAGATTTCTTTTAGGACATTCATCGCTTAAATTAAATCCCACATTCTGGTCTAATTGAATCTAGCACACACAAAGGAAGGTCTAGATAAACAACATAAAGATCTACTTCGGGTCCAAAATCCTAAATCTAGAAATTTCCATCCATCCCAACCACCAACATAAATGGTGTCACTTATGCCCAATTTAACTTAAGATTGTCAAACTGTCTGGCAATTCTTCAAGTGTCAAACATGAATAACAATGAATCCAGTACAAGCAAACAGAAACAGCAGCATAAGATTCGTCAAAAAGGTGAAGACATGAAACTGTGGAAAACTTCTAGCTAATCTTCCTCCTTATACGGGGAAAAGTGTACCATGGTCATAGGCTACACACTCGCAAAAGCCAATGATCTTTTAATCTCTGCCAAATCCCTTCCTCCTCTAACCTATCACTAGAAGAAGACGACGACAATGATAACGACTTCTTCTAGATTTAAGTTTTCTGGAGCCTTTTAGGTTTGGTTGTGCTGGCAGGTTGTTGGTAGTTAGGACAGTGTCCTTGATGTTAGTGGTATTGGTAATATAAACATGGTGGTGGATATCAAACGAGGTGTGAAATTGTCACGAATCCGAAACTTAGTAAGTCTAATTAATTATTATTCATAAAATAAAAATTTTAATAAATTCAATAATAAATAATAAGTTCCAAAAATCCGGGTAAGGCAAATCAAATATACAGGACCTGACAAATCAAAACCCACACAGAATCTTATTGAACAACCGTCTGGATAATATAAATATGACATGCTTTATAAACAGTCATAAGAAAATAACCAAATAATATTAGCAACTCATCCACATAAAGAAATCAACTCAATAATCTCAATATATAGTTTAAAGGCCCACATTCAGCTGACTCCATCTAAGGACAGTCCAAACAAAAACAAAATCCATCCATAAATCGATATACAACCGATGCAATCTATCTAAATAAATATGATACTCACCGGAGAATACGATACTGTGCCGAATCTCGATCCTGCTCCTACAATATAACCCAATTCTCTACTCTGAAGGGACAAAGTATAAAATATGAGCCTAGAGCTTAGCAAATGTCATATTTATAAACAATGAGTCCAACAAATCAGAGGGAGGATCCAAAATAAATGTCAAATCAGATGATAGAACTAAATTAAAATCGTGAATAATCAGATATCTAGCATCTAAATCAATGATAGTCTTGTATTCAAATCATATATTTAATTAAAACAAATATCAAATTAGAAAACAATCATCTCGGGATTTATATATATATATATATATCAAAAGTAATCTAGAGGACAAATCAAATAATCAAATGTCCGAGCAGATGTCTAATCTAGATGTCCGAGCAAATTGTGATCCGAGATAAAATCCAATAGCTAGGTGGTCCAATCACATATGCAAATAACAGAAGTCAAAATAGAATCAGAAATAGATAGCCCAAAATCCGGATCAAGCATATAATCAAAAATAAATGTACAAGACATATCAAAACCTATCTGTGAGCAAAATCAGTGAATCTCAAAATCGAAATCCAAATCAGAATTCGAATGCAAATCCATGCATAAATACAAAGCATGCACTAAATTTAAGTTTCGATTATCTAAAAACTAATTTGAGGGAAAGGTTACTCCTAACCCGACAACCTTAGGCCAGATCAAATGTAGGTAAGACCAGTATACTAGGCCGCCTATGTACTTTGTCTCCCATAGGTAAAGTTGCTCATTATATTTTGCTACTGGAACTTTGGGTGTAATTCCACAAATTGTTAGACATATCAGGACGTCCATATATATTAAATTTTATTTTAAATACCAGACAGGTCATTACAACAGAGCCTTTTCTGCTAGCAAAAAGGGATTTCAGATAACAGGTATCTCCCCGTCGGGAGCTGTGACCACAATCCTTGGATATGAAAATATACGGCCCAATGCAAGTTTTATGCTTGTTTCCATACAGATATATTAATATAAAAATATACGGTATCAGATATCTTTCAGGCTTCCATAAAATAGTAAAACCCTCCAAAATCACAAAGTCCGAACCAAAAATACCAAATCGACCAATAAATCATATATGCATGTATCAAATAAACAGATCAGATATATAAAAATAATATGTATGTTAATAAAATCTTCAAATAGTAGTCAAAACATATTAGATGCTAAATTAGACTAAAAATACAGATTATAGATATTTGCATCGATCTTATACCAAGCAGATCAAAAAAAAGGATGCCATGAGCCTTCTCTCTCTTGCACTTCTCTCTCCTCTTTGCGCGCGCCCTTCACTCTCTCTCCTCTCTCCTGCTGCGAGCCTCCTCCCTGCGAGTTTCTCTTCCTCACCTTTGTGCCGCCTCTTCCTCCTCCTTTCCTTCTTTCTTCTTTCCTAACCTCGCACAAGCTCCCTCTTCTCTTCTCTTCTCTCTCTCCTTCCTCCCCTTCTCTTTCTGCTCCACCGTGCACCAACTCCTCCTTCCCCTTTTCTTCTTTCTTCCCCCCCTTTTCTCTCTGCTGCTGTTTTTGCCGCACGCGGTTTTCATTCTCCTTTTTTTATACATATATAAATAATATCCAACCGGCGCCCGGGCGCATTTTGGACGCTACACTGCAAATCCGATTTTCTTCAAATTTTCACAATATAATAATTATTTCAAAACATATTTAATTAACCCAAAATTATAATTAATATTAAAATAATTCAAATAAGAATCCGGGATATTACACTATTATTTTAACACCCGAGAACTAATTTCAGATCATTATATTTGCTTATGGACTAATTGATGTGAAGTTTTGTCGTTAAATTTTGGGCCTAAATAGGATCTTGAGTAGTTAGTCAGTTTGAGTTAAGCTTCCTTTTGGCAGTTGGCTCCCGCAGGTGAGGTATGAGCCAGGGCTAATGCTGCAGGCATTCTGCCTTTCCGCAGAGTTGGGCCATAGGTCACCCGCTAACCAAGTGCTCATGCTGCAAGCATTCTGGCTTTGGCAAAGAGAAGCCGCAGGTGAGGCAAGAACTAGTCGTTTAAGTGGCCCTAAAGTATACAAATAGGACGCATCAGTTTTCAACTCAATTCATCCAAGCTGGGTAAGAGAAGAGAGAGAAAGAGGAAATAAAACGAGAGAGAGAAAGAGAAAGAAGAGAGAAAGTGAATTCGAAGGAATTCTTGGTTAAATCTTGGTGTGCATTCCAAGCCTCATTCTCATTTTCTTGCTAAAATTTTAGAATTTCTTCCTCATGTTTGATCATAATCTGAGATTCTATACTAGTGCTCCATTCATGTGTCTATTATGAGTGACTTTTGTTTTTGGCTTGCATGCATGGCCTCCTTAGATTTCTCCAATTTTTGCGTGATTCTATGATTATTTATCCTAAAAATTTAAATTTGTTAAAGAATGTCATCTTGCATGTTCATTTAATACAAGAATTTTGAGAAATCTCTACAATAAAGTTTAAGTCAAGTTATTTATTTTCAATTCGAGAAAATAAGTTTATTTTGTTAAGCTTTCTGTCGTCTTCATAAGAATGACATATATTATTTCATAAATAAAGGTTGTATACCAAACATCCACGGGTTAAAAAAGTGACGATTAGTCCCAACTGTAAAATAAAACATGTAGACAGCATGCCCACGGGTTTTCAATAATGGCTTCTAGGTGTCAATTGAGTAAAGTATGTAGACCGACCTGCGAAATTTTGACCTTGTAAATTTTCGCATTTTTGCACATAATTTTGATATTAGCCCTTTTGCATATTCTTGGTGAATTATTTGTTATCAAACAATATATAGATTTATATGATTTGCTGAACTATTTGTTCACTCTAGCAATTCACCACATTTCCAATTAACAGGCTTCGGATCACTTAGTAAGAAGTTGGATCGATAGGTCTTTGGAGGACCTTTTGTGGGGCGTTGGAATGTCTTGATGTTAAATCTGATTAATTGAAGTATTACTTTTGTCAAGACACGTATTGTGGTTTGCATTAGTAGACAGATTGAACATAATTGTCTTAAATGGCCAGTGGGCCATATATTGAGATGATCATGTATGGTTGTTTATCAGTGATATTTGGTAACTATAGTATCATTGATGATTGAGCTGGTACAAGAAGAAGTGGTCAAATGGAGAAAAATTGACCGTTTCCTGGGAATGTTGTAATTATTTATACATTTCAGATTCTAATGAATTTTGTGCAACATTGTGACCCTAGTTTTTGAGGTCTCAATCTTGATTATTTATTCATCATTGAACAGTTCATGACAACTACAACAGCAGATAGCCATGCTCTCACCCTGAAGTGTGGAAATATTTAATCAATTTTTTCACTTTAATGTGAAAGGGTAATATATGTGAGCTATTAGTAAAGAGTTACAACAAGCCTCCCAAAGAATCCAACAAAAATCATACCGGAATTTTTTAAAAAAAGTAAAAGGCTCTCTCCTTATTTTTTATTGAATCCTTTAGAATTCCTCCTCTTGGCCATAGCATAGCTGCCTCCTCAGGTGGTCAATGATGATTGACTTAGTAAATCTGAATTTCTCGAATCCTTTAGAATTTTTATAGTTAAAGGTCTAAAATATGCAAATATGCTTTTTATTTTTGGAGTCCTTTGGTGATTCTTTATCCACATCTCAAGATAAAATCATTCATCATCCATCCCGAAATTTGATAGGGTGGTAAATACAATCACAATGTGAAGCAGCAATATAAAGAAGGAACCGATGGGGAAAAAAAAAAACCTTTGTTGCTTTTTGTTTTCTTTTTTGTGCTTCTGTGTGTGTATCTCTATTTTTTTTTTTTGGNTTTGGGGGGGGGGGGGGGGGAGGTGCGGGATTAGATTATTAAAAAAGAACAAATTACCTGGGGGATAACACTAGAAGGTTCAAAACTCCATTTGTCTGTCCTGAAGAAGCTGATAACTCCAAGACTGAAGAATAAAGCAATCAACAACAGAAACTAGATAAATAAAATTAACATCAGATACAGACATTGCTACCTCCTGAGTCAGCTGCCGCCTCTGCAATGACAGAATGAGGCACACTAAGTAATCCGCAATACACAGTTAATGCAGATGACAACAAACTATGCAACGGAGAAGGAGGAAAATGAACTGCAAATCAAATTGGATCTTACAGAATGAGGAAATCTGAAAAAATCATGTACGACCAAAGCAGAAATCTTGGTATAAAAACTAGCTGCAATTACATGATGAATAACTATGAAAGTAGCTTTTGAGAGAAAACAAACTACATACAGCAGTGCTAGCCATGCAGGCAATCATGATAAAATTGCTCAAAGCCCATACCAGTCTAGTTCCCTATTTCTGGCACATTGGTTCAATAAGAAGAGACTCAATGCCAAGGACAGCCTAAGCAAGTTTGATTAAGTTTCAACAACAATCAGCAGTCAGCTAGAAAAAAACCATTTCATATTTAATCTCCAAAAAATTCAATTAATTAAGCAGATCCTCCCTGAAAAAAAAAAACTTAAATTTTGATTCTGAGTTCTTACTGAATTCAGTAGCAACAAAATGCACCTTCTCTGACAAATTGATCAAAGTTTTTACTTACTGAGCTATCCCCTGTTGAGTCCCCGTGAAACCTCTCTTCTAATCCAGTCAATATCAAAAAGGAAAAATGGAAACCAGGAAATCTGCATATACAAGATGCTTGCCAATAATACCAAAAATTGTGAAACAAAGCCAGGAGCCGCACTTGGGGGAGTGGGCGAGAGATGCATAAAAGATAGCTTCATGTTTTCTCAAATTCATAGTCGTCCAGTTCATTACCATTTCATCGTAAAAGCATAACTTCAGCACAAAAACACATCAAGAGTCAAGAACTAATATATAAGTGCTCCGACGTTGCATACTCTACCACAGCTACAGCAAATTACAAGTCAATTATCAGTTCAGCAAAGTTGTCATGGAAGAGAATTTTCTCTAACCAAAAGTCCACATCAACGGAGTAATTTTTTTGCAAACCTGTGATATAAATGACATTCATTATATGACAGGTTCTTACTAAGCAGCCTTCTTGATCAACTTTACCGTAGCTTAAGGACAGAGATAATTAAGAAATGGATTTCATCGAGTATAAGAAGTAAATGATACAATTTGTCAAGAAACAAGAAGGTGCCACCCATGTGCAAAGTGCACTAAGCATATAGCAATTAGTTCTAAGAAGAACCTATCAGCCAAGAATATGGAAAAAAAATGAACAATGAAAATGGCCTTCACATTCCAAAAATGCAGGTTTGCATCCATCAATCACTGATCCTAAGACAAGGAGTGTCCACTCAAAAGCTCTGGAACTCCTTTCTATCCAAACTATCCACAGTATTGCCATGAAAGCAGCTTCCAAAAAATTTTTCTGTATGGACTATCAGGTGAACTCCTGGGGCAGTATACACCAACCATGACACATTATCACCCAATTATAATGTAGTAGATGTTGGGATTTGAAACATGCACACAACAGGGCAATGGAAATAACATGAATCCGCTGTCAAATGTCAACCACTCTCTTCTACCGATTGAACATAAGGAAAAAAATTACGCAACCAAATACGCAAGTTGCACAATAGTTTTAACGTAAAAAACTCTTTTTAACAAAAGAAAAATCATAGAATAACCTCTGTACAATATCCACAATGCCTATTTGTTTACAAATAACTTTCTCCAAAAACCCTTCACAATAATCCGTGTTAATAACCAATACTAACCGTAACACACCTTGCAACCAAATGAGAGAATATAATAAGAAAAAAGAGCAACTAAGCCACAATATATCCCATAGCCAATGATAAAACAACATACCCGATTTTAGAGAATAATAAAACTTGAATCAAATCTTAACCAGACACTGAAAACTTTTCATCATTTTCTTTTCTCTCTTCTCTCTCCCTTGCTGTGCCCCTTGTGTTTAATGCTCTCACAAATACAACCCTAAAATCAAATTAGGACAGTTATAGTTATCGTGGCCGCTTAAGCAACCATCTCATGGCTCACTTGCGGTTTGCCACTAAAAATCCTCGTAGGTAACGCGCTTAAGCTAGCAAATTGTAGCTTTCTCGCGGAACCTCTAAATTTTTTGTGAACATTGCGTGGAACCCTCCCCATATTTTCATTCGAAAGAAACGTTGTGCAAGCCTTGCAGCTCTTCTTTCCTTGATGCTGTTAGCAAGATGCAGCAATTGAAAATATTATCTCACAACTTCTTGTCGAACGGGAGCTCTTAGCAAGGTTGCCACTATCCAAATGAACTACCTTAGCACCCTAACTAGATGAAAATTCCTAAAAGCTGCAAAATTGACAAACTGCATGTCTAATAGGTGTGAGATTCACAAATGAGTGATATAAAACCAAAAAAATTTCCTTTCGCAACCTTATGGGGGACTTGTTGCTTCTCTAACGACCGTTATCTCCTACTCTTTGGCAGTATTCCCTCCATAGGGATGCCATCATCGGACTCCACAAGTTTGACTGAAACTCTTTTCCTTTCCACCAATATACTTTAGAGTATTACCACCCCCCTTCGGCGCCATCACATAAGTCTTTGCAGACCACCTGGGCTTTCTCTCGCCATGTTAAATAACCCTCCTATTAGAAAATCTGGCGTTATCCTTGACGATCAAAACCTCCATCAAGTAACAGCCTAAACAATTGCTTCCCTTTGCCATAACCAAAAAGCCTTTGATAAGCTTCCATTAACCTTTATCGAACGATGTGTAAAAGCCCTCTTCATCAAATTTACCCATTGAAATCAAATTCAATCACATTTATAGCATATCGCACACTCCTCAATATAAGTTTCGTCCTATTGCTTCTCTGCAAGTAGGCATCCTCGATGCTAAAAACTCTCAATCAGCCATCGTTCCCCATCATCAACACATCATAGTTCCCAGGCGTATGAGACGTGAAGGACTTCCGCAATGTTACATTGAGTGAGGATCCACCATCCATTACCTAACTCATCTCATGACCCATGAAACTCTGTGTCTTTTTCGCGCTGATATCTAGAAAGTTTTTATAGGTAGCAATAAAAGCCCAATTATTGACATTACAATCACTCTTCACTTGCCACTCTCCAACACCCTGCTTATTCGCTTGAAACAATCTCACTTCATGTAACCACTTTTGCCATAATGATAGGACTCGATATCTTTAAGCATCGACCAGTTGTTACTCTACTCCAACTTATCGCCTCTTTTTGTCGACCTCCTATGACCAGTTGTAAACACCCTTGCCTCTTTTTTTCCGCCTAAGCTCATTCATTAATAAAAAATCGATGATGACTTCATCAAAGTTGAGCACGTCCTTCCCAAACAATAGCATCGTTATATTATGTTTGTACAAGGTCGGCAGTGAAACAATACCAATGCCTTGTCCTCCTTATTAATCTTATTATTAAGCCCAAATATTTACATCACAATCCGATTGAACTCGTTCAAATACTTCTCGAAACTTTCCCATTCGGACAACGTAAGGCCATAGAATTGCTCTTCACATATAACCATGTCATCAAAGATTTAGACTTGCACCAGCTCTCCAGCTTCATTTAGGCCTCTACTAAATTTGACAGACTAATAACTTTTTAAAAAGTGTTATCCGCAAGAATCAACTTAATCATTCAATTGGCCTAGTCCCTATGTCTTGTTGCTCTTTATCTTTCAATTTTTCTAATTTGTCTTCTTTCCTTGCTACTTTGACCATTCCTTTCCTAATCAAAATATTCATTATTCTTTCTTATCAAAGAATAAAACTATATTTTCTATTAAATTACTCAATGTATAATGGCAAACTCTTCGATGTCGACATCATTAAATGTAGTTTTTATATAGAAAACCTACATTTTGATATCACTTATTGTGATTCGAAACATGCACACAATGAGGCAGCTAAAATAACCTGAATCTATTGTCAAACAGTGACCAATCTTCTCTCTTGATTGAACACTAGGAATAAAACTACGTAATCAAGCATCCAAGTTACACAATAGATTTCACTTGGAAAAGCATTCTCAACCAAGAGAAAAAAACACAGAACAACCACTAAACAATATATGTTATAAATATTTAATTGATCTTATGTATACGTAGGAATGTTGCACATGCACTATTATCCTATTCTATAATAGAAAGAATAGCAGGAAGTCACAAGTGATGACTTATTTTCCTACGTTAATAACTTTTTGAATTCTTACCTTTTTAAGAAAATTCATTAAACAACTCTTTATACCATTGATATGTGGTAAGATTATTCTAATAATAAGTAGTGATATTTGTGATACATATGGTTCATTGCTCAGTTTTAAAATCATTTTCACATCACTCAACTTTCTCTTGCAAATAAAGAGAGTAAAAGAAAGGAGATTACTTTAAAAAGAAATTGGACTTCGCACTTGGAATGTAAACGACAGAGTGAGATAAAGCAGGGAAGGAATGCTATTGACAGATCTGCTGTTACTAGATGAAGTTCCTGAGGCACCAAATAAGGGTTATTCTTCGCATCCAGAAAGAACAGTAGAATTAATGATTTAACCCTCTCTAAGAGCCACGCACAACTTATATGAATAACTAATTAAATATCAACCACAGTATACCAAACAACCACAGAAGAAATATAATAAAAAAAAAGAGTAACCAATTGATAATACATTCTATGGCCAATACTAGAATAACATACCCAAATTTGGCAAATGATAGAATTCAAATTGAACCTCAACCTGATATCAGAAACTTTCTCTTATTCTCTTTTCTCTCTTCTCTCTTTTACTTACAGCACCCTTCGTATTTAATACTCTCTTAGATACAGCCCTAAAATCATATTAGAGTATTTACAGCCTACGTGGCCACTTAAGCGGCCATCTCATTGCTCACTTCCGGTTTGCCAATAGAAATTCTTCCCGGCTTGGCGGTTAAGCCGCCAGTTCATTAGCTTCTTGTGGAACCTCTAAACTTTTTACTCAAACAAAAATTGCGCAAGTCTTATGTGGAACTCTTCCCAGATTTTCATTCAAACCAAACTTTGCACAAAAATTCATAATAGCTCTAGAAATTATATATTGTGTGTCGAATAAGTGTAGAACTCGCAAAGAAATAACTCAAAACCAAACAGTAAATGGGCCAATATTCCTTTTAATGACCCCAATATGATGAATGAACTTTCAATTATAGTTATCTTTTCAGACTTGGCAAATAACTAGATGAATTTGAACAGTTATCTTTTTAGAAAGCAAGGCTATGGCTCTTTTGACTCTAAAGTCTATAAATTCATTTAATAACAATAATCTATTGACAAAACTTTTTGAATTGAGCTACCACCATCAAAAAAAGATCAATCCTCTAATTGCATTGCAAAGCATAATCTAAGAAATTGAGAATATGTGCTTGTATTTTCTTCATAAGATCTGCAAGATATCCAAGACACTGTACAATAAATTGCAACTGGTGCTGTGAGTTTCATGAGTATTTTGTCATAAATACTCTGAGTACTTGGTTGCCTGTGCCAAGGTAGTTGTTTGAGACAAGAACTTCCTTTTGAGTTCTATGGATCTTGTGAAAACCACCGTTTGTAAGAGCTTCAGCAATAAGAAAAGGGGTTTGAAATCCTGACAGAAGAGAACCAGAGGAGTGTATGCGATCTTCAAGACATTAAATTGGACAAAGAAATAATATAAACGACTGTGCAAAATCTCTCTGCCTGTCTCTCCGTTTAATATCCGCATTTGGTTATTTTAGTTGTATTCTAATTGTTGTTTAAAGGGTGACTCAATGGGTTGGGCCACCGTAGCACGGCTTGACCCGGCACATAATAAACAGTTTTGGGGCATGTACCATTCCGAATAAGAGCATCATACCCATCAGACATTGTCTAATGCCACTTTGGATTCTTGATGACCTGAATCACAGATATTGGTTCATGGTCATTAGAGATAACAAGTTGAGCGATTAGGCTCAATTTAATTATTGGCTTGTGAATATTGTTTTTGAATCAAGTGACAATAATCCAGGGAGTACAAGCTAAAAAAGTGGAAAAGGGGATAATTGGTTCGGTTGAAGAGGTATTAAATAATGGTGGGGTGAAGGTGAATGGAAGAGATGGGGATCTGTTGCACGATGAAGGTGGATTTGGCGGCCATGACTCGAGGAAGGGGGTAATGCAGCTCTGGCGCATGGGTTTGGGTTAGGCATAGACTAAAGAGGGGGGAGAAGGTTGGGGTGCACTACGCTTATTGATGTCAACATCTTGGATGATGTGCCAAAACTGGAAGGATAGACACAGAGGGACACCAGTAGGAGAATGTGTCAGAGGAAAGACGGTCTAGGTGAGATGGAAGTGAAGGGAAAAGTGGACTGGACAAACTTGACATCATGCGACGTGTAGATACGAGCAAAGGTGGGTTTAGTGTAAGGCCTAAATTTGAATTTTATAATAAACTTGATTAATTAAATTAATATAATTAAATTGAGGTTAATGGATAAAGAAAATGGGCTCAAAATTCAAATTTAGATCGAATTACATCAAGTTAATGAGTGCCCGACGTATGCCTTTGCGTGGGAAGGCAGAATGTTCACGCTTAAAGGACGCCTGATCGACACCTAAACGCGCGCTGGCAGAATGCTTACGCTCAATACACACTTGAGAGATGCTCGAGCGTGTTGTGACAAATTCTCGCACTTGTGGTGCACCCAGGGTGGCGTTCATGCCCCGTAATATTTAGCCATGGCATCTAATGCGCGGCTGACTAGCGCTAGAGCGTCACTTCAGTATAAATAGAGTGTTCGATTAATTTTTATTTTAAATACTCACGCATGATATAATTTCAAAACTATGATATTTATATTTAACATGCATGTGAAATTTTTTTCATTTTGTTGCAAAAATATATGAAATTTATGTCTAAACTCATGTATATAATATCACTTAGCTGATTTCTGAAATTATTTTGCATGCATATGTTAAATTTATGACTTAATGACTTTATATATGATGAATTTTGTATCTCTTGCTATAGTATGTTCTGGACCATCAAATATATGTTTGCATGTTCTGAATTTCAATACAATTGGTTCTGTATATATGCTCGTTTAATTAAAATTGCTGAGATATTTTTAAGTTGCTGATTTTTTGCAGCTTACGTACATTTTTAATTTTGCTACACTACCATGCTAATTGAACATTCCATATTTTAAAATTTATCATAGCTAAATTTATGTAGAAAGTATAAGCATTATATGCTAACAATTTACAAAATTTAAAGAAAAAACTCTACAATTATGCTAAGAATTATGAGTATTTTCTCCAAAATAAGAAAATTAAGAAATATGAAAAAAAATGTAGAGGTTTTATTAGAATATGTACTGGATTATGGTTACATTTCAGCGGGTAGTATATTATGATATGCTTTAATATATTATAGTGGTAAATCAAAATTTGAACCTATTATCTGAGAGTGAAAGCAGTATTTAGTCCCATCTACAGAGTTATATGTATAATGGCCTACCTATGGGTCTTGAATAGTAACGTACAGCTTTTGATTTTGTGAAAACAGATATAACTCAGGTTTTGATTATATACTCATTTAATTGGTGAGGCCCTACTGGCTCTTGGTCCCTAAGAAAGCTATATTTGAGAATGAATTTATATGGCACATTTGATTATGCATTGAAAAGAAAATCTAAAAATCATGTAACAATTGTTAAAGTGCAGTGTATCTGAAATTTGGTTCACGACTCATTAATTTGATTATAATCTTTCTGATATGTTTTTAAATGCAAATCATGTATGATCAATTGTAAATTATATATCTTACTGAACTTTTGACTCACTCCTTATTTCTATATTACTAATCTCTTCAGATAAGAGGCTCAAATACTTGTAGGACGATCATGATTAAAGGATGAGTTATCATGAAGAGTTTAAATCTGAAATTATGAAATGTTAATATTGTATTTGATTTCCGGGCAATAGTTTAAGGTTTATGTTGTTGCACATTGATCTGTGAAATATCCAGGACGAATGTTGATGTTTTTAATATTATGTGAATATAGTTAAAGTTGATTATGGTTTGTGTTTCAGGTTGTTGGCTGTCTAGCGGTAGACAATAATAAAAATTTAGTTTTTCAGCAGAATTATATTATTTTAATTTTGCATTGAACAAGCATAACTCCTTACGTAAGATTCGACGTATTGATATGGGTCAGTGTCGAAGCTATATAATTACATGACATGTTTTAAATACTTTGTATGATTTATATTATTTTATTTTGGTCGGTCGAAGAATCAATGTGAAATTCACATTTAATGTTAATTAGATGATTAATTGGATAATTAATAATATTGAATAATTGTTAATGACGTAATTGGGATTTTGGACATGACATTAAGACATAGGTAACCTCTTTGAATGGAAGAGTAACCTAAGAAAACACAATAAGAAGAGCGAGGAGCAAGTTTGTAAGGTGAATATGTACGAAACCAAAGATAACAAATGCACACAAAGCTATGAGGTTTAGAGTAGTTTGAAGGATGCTAAAAGTCTAGCAAAAAGGGAGAAAAGGTAACGTGCAGGTGAGTAGTGTTGGAGCAAAACGCGCGGAAGGCCGAGCGGACACAACGCTCGGACAAGATTAGAGAGCAAAAGGCTCTCGGACGGTCGAGAGAGGTAGAGAAGAATATGAGAGGGAACACACGAATTTAACGTGGAAAACCCTTCTTTGAGCAAGGGAAAAACCACGAAAGAATACACTATAAAGGATTGTTTACAAGTGTTAGCTACACAAGCTCAAACTATATTTTTCAAATTACACACACAAAAAAAATCATAGAAAGAAGTAATATAGATTCATATAAGGATAATAACATTGATACAATTTTTATAAAAGGATAAATATCAAATATTAGTGACAAAAAATATATAAAATGTGTCCAAAATGTGCCTAAATATTACTAAAAGTGTCCAAAATGTGTTCAAAAGGTGTCCAAAATGTGTTGAGACATGTCTAAAATGTGTTCAAAACTTGTTGAATTAAAAAAAGTTGACACGTGTTGAAGCGTGCCTGATACATGTCCAGGACATTTCAGTGTCTGATACATGTCAGACACCGATACTTTCATTTCGTAGAGAAGTTATTATATCAGCAATAGTATCCCTACCCATGATGAACTATTTGCCTGAAAATGAGCTTTATTTGTTTCATTTAAAGTAGGGTGCTGCCGCTTCTGTTATTGCTGCTGGATTGGCCGTAGGGCTTGCTTCTATTGGACCTGGTTAAGACGATAGGGCTATGCTGGAAATAAAGCCCCTCGCTCTCAGTTACTCTCTCTGCTCCGTCCCAATAATACCACTCACTGGTAAATAGCGCAATACTTCTTCGCGAATCTCCTTTTTTTATATATATATATGAACAGAGAAGAGAGGATAGGTTCATTACATTCAAAAATGGTTCAGCAACTACCCCGATCGAATTATTTGGTCCCACTCGTTATCAATGGGATCAAGGATACTTTAATGCAGGCAAGGCATCTCGTTGAATCAGTCTTTTTTGCCACATCGCGTAGAAAGACATGATCCGTTATGGATTTTTATATCCATCATTTTTTATAAGAAAAGAAATTGGAATACAAAAGAAAAAGGGAGGTTTGTGATGATTTTTAAATCTTTTCTACTAGGTAATCTAGTGTCCTTATGATAATCAATTCGGTCGTTGGGCTTGACATACCGCGAATCCTCTTGAAAGAGATGGGTGCCTTCGGAAACGCGGACACAGGTGGTGCATGGCTGTCGTCAGCTCGTGCCGTAAGGTGTTGGGTTAAGTCCCGCAACGAGCGCAACCCTCGTGTTTAGTTGCCAACGTTGAGTTTGGAACCCTAAACAGACATGCTAATTGTTTACATCCTTTAGTTTGTAAAGGATTCAATGCAGACTGATCGAGAGACTAGGCATGTCGATGGAATATAAGTCCCAAAGAGTGTCGATGCTTCATAGTTTGCAGTGATTGTGGTCGGAAGTGCAAGGCAAGAACATCAATTAACTTATAAAGATCCAACCAACTAGAGGTGCTTTCATGTGAAGTTTCCAAGAGGTATAATTGGTAGAGGTGAGTCTGACTAAAGTGTTAACGTTGATAAAAGTTAGAGGTTTGGTGTGTTCCAGTGTATTGGAGATTGTAAGTTGATTACTTTCTTTGGTCATGGTTGGTGGTGCGGTTGTGGTGAGTGCGTGGAGAATAAAGAGAGAGTGGAGCAAGTGTTACAGCTCAAAAAATAACATCTCTGATACCATAATAAAAGAATTATGTCACATTTTTCTTTTGGTACAATAGGTTAAATGTATAGAGTGCATTCTGTAATCCTATTATAGGGATGAAATATTAATAATAGCAAACTAGATATTAGGAGAGTAAAATTACTAATTAGCTAAACATTAAGAATATAGCTAATATAAGGAATGTACAATGATATGGATGATCGTAATTTATGATCTTTCTTTATCATCTTGGTTGGAGGGATTTCCTCTATCACCTAATAAAGCATTCAGTTCGTCATCAATATCACAATTTTCTACATGTCCAATAATTATTCCCTTAAGTTAGATTGTTCCTCCTCCACCTGTCCAGGGAAAACCTTCCAATACAACTAAGTCGTCATTACAAGAATATACATTATGTCCATGTCATTATCACTTCATTGATTCTAACAACTTTCTCTACTTCTGTTTTCTAAAACTGACGTTTTTTTCACACAGCCGCAGTGATTTCGAGACGGACCAGACGATTTTAGCAAAATCAATACCGCCTGATTATTCATATGTCGATGTTTGTAAGTATATTCTTACAGATGTTCCTTTTCCCTCAATAGATAACAATTAACTACTCGGACGACCAATTCATTTCGAATTACAAAAAGCATCAGAGATCACAGCCAAAATAACATCAAACGAGTCAATTAGCACAGAGAGAGGGAGGGAGCGAGAGAGCAGATGTGAGCATATGGAACCAACGGAGAGCGGAGGGGCATACCGAGTTGCACGCCGGCGGCAACTATTCAACTAAGAATCAAAATCGTCAAAAACTACTATGCTTCGGATAAGCGTAACGGTGATAATTAACCAAAGAAACGCCAGTACAGAGTCTGGAATTCTGATCTTCGTCGAAACCAACCAATCCAACCTCAGCTCGTCTTAGGGTTTCAACGAAAAATCCGATTTCTCCGCCATAACTCGCGGACTCGTGCTGTTGACTCACAAGTAGAATCCGAAATTCAATCTCTCTCGCATCAGATTCAACACTTTCACGGAAGAGAGTGAGAGATCTGCCAAACTTCTCAAATTTGGATGGACAACAAGTGAGGTAGAGGTATCAGTGCTATTGTCAGGCTGACTTGGGCGGGCAAGCCGTGAAGGCGGCCTTCACTGCAGAAATCTTTCGGTTGTCTTTTCAAACGAGCCGTCTCATTAGACAGGTTATACAGTGAAATTAAAGAGACGGATAGCCTATATATTTTATATATTAATTAT